>JAEAOA010001776.1:382500-517500 GCA_016746295.1 Potamilus streckersoni | reverse complement strand
ACAACTTAGTTGTCGACCATGTCCAGCATAGATCAGTAACACAGCCCCACACTTGCATGATATAGCCTGTTCATTAGAACCTGTAAATATCTGCAGACAAGCTTGTCTGCACACATCGGTGCACGTTTTATACACTTATCTTTATTTCTCCCGGCTTTTGAGCTATCGTTGACTGTAGGGTTCTTTTGGCGATATGTGCACATCATTTCCGGATTAATCTTATGTTTAGCAACTTGTAAATCCACGTAGAACAAAATAATTTATTTCCCTAGAAAACGATGTAAAAATTGTAAATAGGACTTACGGTTAGTGAATATAATCCAAAATTTAATCCTAAGAATGAAAAATATAAGTCCTATCAATAATACTTCTAACAAAATCAAGGTTAGAATCTCGATGACGTTTTAATATGGAAAAACGATGATGTCAGATGTGGTCGTTGTACAAAAGGCAACAATTCCTCAATTGAATCACAGCTTATGTTTCCGTATAACTCCATAATAAATTTCCACTGAGTTTTTTTTTCTCCCAGAACTTTTTATAAAAATGTACACTTGTTTAGTTTCCTAGAAAATAAATTATTAAATTCCAAAAAGCAATAAAAGTCAAACTGACAACAACAATTGGAAACTCCTTGTTTCCTCAAGGTGTTAAGAACTACTCTGACTCGATCTAGTAGAAGATAATTGTTTTAAGCCTCGAGTTTAGGTCACATGGTACTACACCTGATAGGCAGCGCGATTTACTAATTTGAACATCGCAATAATACAAAATGCTTTTTGTTACGTATGAAAGAATAGCCATATATAAGTACCAGATTCTCACTCTGAAGAATATTCAAAAATAAAATTTGTTTATTCAGACTACACGTAGACCGAAATGAATAGCCAATTGTTTTCACGTAGTGTTTACAAATTCTATGCACCATATTGAGTTAAAAATAGTGCTAATAGAATATTGTTTGCGTTATAGTTAAACAGAATTTACTGAAAGAAAATATCGAATCTCGTGAAAATGATCATTACAATAAAATGTAATGAAACAAAACTAATAGAAAAGAACTTTAAAACTTACACACAAGCAATTTAATTACATATAAGTAACTATATATATATATATATATATATATATACACACACATATATATATATATACACATATATATATATATATATATATATATATATATATATATATATATACACACATATATATATACACATATATATATACACATATATATATACACATATATATATACACACATATATATATATATATATATATATATATATATATATATATATAAACTTTTTATGGATAAATCGAGATAAACAGTTTTATTCATATTTTTATTCTTATGTACAAACACATTAATTGAAATCATAAGTATTGAAAAAACTACAATATATCTATCTATCCATCCATCCAACCATCCATCCATCCATCCATCCATCCATCCATCCATCTATATATTGATCCAATCAGTTTCACGACCATTTTGCCAGCACGTTCCAGATAGTATCATAGTCAGTCTTTATTTTACGGTAACGGACTTATGAGATAACCCGCCATCATACTTTGTCTAATCTTAGCCATTCCCTGCTTTGATTATATCCGCCGTCAACGACATTGACGAGGGATCGGACTTTGTGAGGTCCCATAGTCTTTTGCTGCTGGCAAAGAGTCAAAAGGCGCGTAAACCCCCAGGTATTGGAGATAAATGCTGAAAACATGTATCCACAGCAATGATGGTCGTGAGCGTAAATAACAAGTCGATGACGCAGAAAGTTTAAATTGAAGACAGCAGTTCAGGTGTTGATTACATGCAGCACATGTCCTCCTTGCCCATTGTTGATCGAAGACATATTTAGTCCGACTCAGATTACATACTTTGGTCTACACATGGACTGGACCCACATTAGACAGATTGCAACTCCATGTTAATTACTAGTCTTTCATTCTACAGTAACGCCATGTAAATTACACTTTTGTATAATAAAACACAAAACCCGAGATGATAAGACATTATTTTATTAAAATTATTAATATGGGTAGATTTGAAGGAAAAGACAGAATACTCGGGATGCACAAAACAGCAAATAATTCATTGACAAGAAAACATACATTTAGTGTTCGTGTCATTATTTAATGATTATAATTAAAAAATGTTTTTATATATGAAAAAACAGCATGATAGCAGTCCATTTTATAATCAAAATAACAAATGATGATTTGGAACTAATGCCAAAAGGTTAATCTAAAATATACTTACAAATAATCGAATACAAATAGGACAAATCTCGTGAATGCCAGTAAAATTTAATAAATAACGAGTTTGTATATAAACTGGGAATAAAGTTAACTGTCAAAATCTTGAAAAAAATGAAAAGTAAAAATGCCACAGATTGTTCAAAATACTATATATTTTAGCAGATATAGCAGAGGACGTGGAGCTAGATACATTTAAAAAAATAGAAATATCGACAATGTAAATCAAAAAGATGATTTTGAAGATGGTCTAAATAGTACAATATATAACAATGACGACATTGCTTCAATTGGCTATTAATTAATTACCAATTATGAATTTTATTGAATGCTTTCAGAATAACAGAGATTCCTTTGTACAATACTTTTGATATGCTGATGGCGTCGTTTGGTTCCTTTTGCAGTTAATATTTGATTCTGGTCGGATTTTGGATGCATTGTCTTTTAGCGACTTTTGACTGTTTTAGTAGACTATTTTACATATTGTTACGAGTCTATGCTCTTAAAATAAGAAACAGAAAAGAGTGAAGTCAATAATCTTTGTAAAATTTAACCAAAAAAAATTATTTTCCTAGAATACAAAGTGAAAGATAAGAAGAAAGAACTTACGGTACTGAGAATGAAATCCAAATAAAATCCAAGAACTAAAGATACATGTCCAAGTAATAGAATGTCCTGAATAAAATTCAGTTCAAATCTCAAAGTGATCAAAAATTAGAGGCGATGACGTTTTTCTTATGGCCTGCGACGTACTGATGTGTCAACAGTTTGTTGTTGAATCACAGAAATATTATTACTGGTTTGAATTCCGTATAAATTCCAATGAATGTCTTTATCCATAATTTCTGTCCGAACACTTTTGTATTTCCAGAGGAAAAAAAATCAATTGAAATCAGTAATTTGAAGAAAACAAAAATAAAAAATAAAAAACATAATAAAACCCAAAGTGCTAGATGTTAAAGCAGGAATGGTAAATTCTGACAGTCACAAGATAATATAGTTCTCTGTCTGACCTCAGGTCACAAACTAGCATTTTCTAAAAACAGCCATTACCTAATGAAAATAACTCTCTAGCATAATTTAATGAGTCTTGTTTATTTAAAACATAATACCTTATAAAATTCACATTGGAATCACCAAAACGCTGACCCAAATCAACATGTTTACCTGACTAATAATTTGGTCAATGAACTTATACCCATAGAGGATAATTTTCTAGTATTTGTTGTTGACATCAATGAAATTTAAAAAAAAAAAGTCATTCAGGTCAAACAGAACTGAACTTAATTTTGAATATGATCCAGTCCCGTAAACAATATTACGTTACAATAGCATGTAATGGAATTAAAACATTAAAACTAACAGCCAATCATTTAACTTAAATATACATAACAATATGTGCTTGAAAAAAAAGTTGAGAAATTATTATATATTCAATAGTTATTTAAAGAAAACCAAGCCAGAAAATTTAAACAACAGTTCATATATTTTGTTTTGAAGCTCTTACTGAAATGTAAAAATATTGTGCCGTTATTGATTTTATAAGTGCTTTTGACAATGTTTGGAGGATCGATTTGTGGATCAAATTACAACATTAATGGGAATTCTTTAGAATAATATATAGCATGTTCTGAAAATTTCCAAAACCATATTTATTTTTGTCTTGATTGTTTTAATTGTTACTCAAACAATGTAAACCTCGTTCATACTTTAATGCACCAAAAAAACACAATCAAGCAATCTAATAGCATATACAAAACGAATAGTAAAACAAGAAAAATATAAGTTTGAGATACCCAAGGGACAGAGGACTAGTAATACTAGCCCCGTCATGGTGGGGTATGGATCTTAAACACGATACGACCGCCACCCCTAAAACAAAACAAAACAAGAAAATCCATACTTTTCCCATCTAAGTCTAGAATAAGCATGCATTTAATTAACTCAAGGTCACAGAACATGAAAAAAAAAAACAATAATGAAAATAAATGTTCGCCATGTCGAAGAGACCCACCTAGCATCAGCGAACTAGTGTGCCTGAAACATTTGGAAAAAGCAAGACATTTAAAAATAAAACAAATGAGCAATCAGGCGAGTAGCAAAGAAAACGGGGAAAAGGGACGGACATGGAGGACACAGCAGATGCGACGCAAGAGTGGTAATAACGCAGATGAGTACAAAAGAACCAGCAAACGACAAGAAACCGTAAGAGCAGAACATACAGAAGATGCAGTGACCGCTTTGGTGGCCTAGTGGTTAGAGAGTCCGCCTCGAATGAGAGAGGTCGCGGGTTCAAAATCCGGCCGAGTCATACTAAAGACTTTTAAAATGATACTAACAGCTGCCTCGCGTGGAGCTCAGCATTAACGGGTTAGTGTTAGGACTGGTCTGCCTGGTGACAAGATAATGTGACTGGGTGAGACATCATGTTACATATCTGCGGCATTGTGCCTCAGTGCTAGACGTCACTGTCACGCTGCAGACATCGTAGCGATATGACAGAAAATTGTTAAGCTACTTTAAAAATCTAAATCACACACACAAATTACACAAAAGATGCAGGAGAAAAAAAGATAGAAAGAAGATGATCAAAAGGCAGAAAAATGAAAAAGAAAGCAAAATGAAAGCAAATGTAGGAGAAATAAAACCATGAAAGATGAAAAGCTAAAAGTCATTCTGAGGACAAAAGAAACTGTGACAAGCTTATATAAAACAAATCCAAAGCCCAAACCCCAACATAAAGAAAAGTAGAGTCTGTGGTCTTAAAATAACTAAGCGAAAGAAGCGAAACCAATTTTTTTTAAAAAATGCAACAAACAACGTATTTTTCCTATAATGCAAAGTAAAAATATTTTAGTGGGACTTGCAGTATTGTGAATTAAATCCCAAATAATCCTAATTGATCTATAACAAGTGCAAAAGTATAGAATGTTCCATATTAATTCCAAAAATCTTGAATGTGCTGATGTACCAATATTCTTGATTTATTACAGTGATATCCATACTGTCTTTTAATGAATTTATATTGATCCGAAAGTAGTGTTTAATACATAAAAGTCAATGAGCACTTTGTAATTCCAATGGACAAATTGAGTGATTCATTCTGACCCAAGAAAGCCTTCGTCAGGTGAAAACAGTATAGCCCTGAAAAAACAAATCCGACTGGCATTGACATGCTGGTACGGTGTCGCGGAAACCAAACTAAGATCACAAAAATCATGTGGCGGTCTCGAGTTGGTGAATGTATAATTGTGTGGGTGTGAGAATGTGCACCTTTTTTAAATAACAACAACGAAAAAATACAGAAGTTATCCGAGATATTTAGACACATAAAATATATGCATCCCAGCTATAATCACCAGCTAGGTGTGCAGGCAGGACATCAGCAGAAGAGGAAGGGATTTAATTCAGTTTTTATCAGAGTACCGGATAGAGAAAACTGGCGCAGACATGTGATAATTAAATTTCTGCCTATATCTTGTGTATCTGTTTAGCCACAATTTTTGAATTTTGTTTAGTAGTTTCAAGAACAGTATTTATAGTGATTATAAATCTAAAAGCCAGATTTACGCTATTAGGTTACCAATTTAGTCAGCTATCTTAAAAGAAATGTTAACAGTCATAATCTGTGGCAACAAAAAAATAGGTTGCTTCGATATTAAAGTTAGCTAATTATCATTGGACTGTAAAAGAATGTCCGATAAATTTCTTCCACAAAACAGTTTACCTAGTCCTCATTCTAAAATTACCTTGTCAGCAACCTCAAGAAAAAGGGAAGCAATGTTTTAAGGATAACAGGCCCATAATCCTTTAGAAATTTAAAGACAACTTGCCCTTCTTTAGCTTCAATCATTTTTCTGATGTCCAGCCTAAACAGGCCTGGTTTCTTTGGACATTCCCTCGATTCCTTATCGATGCGCTGGAGCTCATGTCTCAACCTACGGAGATCTTGCTTGAGCAGCTGGTAGTCTGCATCGCTTTGGTTAATCTTGGTTTGTATTGCTCCAGCCTCTTCCACTGCACCTTCGTCCTGGCTTATCTCTAAACTAGATATTAAACCCATTAGTAGCTGCATCTCATCCTTAGCGTTCCTACGATTTATCTTGATACTCTTCTTCTTTTGGCGTATAGACTCGGCCAACTGCTCTGCACGTGACCGTCTTTTCGTATCTTCTTCCTTTAAGAGTTTTTCCTCCATTTGTACATACGCAGTATTAGTGAAATGCTTCCCTTCATTTTTCTCTACAATATTTGTAATCAGAGAAAACAATTTATTCATCTGCTCTTCTTTCTTGTCTGGTGATGATTCATTCTCTATTGCGATACAGACATTTTCGTTTCGTTTAAAGATATCTTGTAAAGCAGAAGGTGCTTCAGCAATGAATTGCTGAAGCGATTTCTCATCCTTATCAAGCTTTGTTTTGTGTGTAAAGACAACCACAAGGTGTTTGTAAAACTCTTTTCCAAAGAGTTGTTCGCAGAGGTCAATAGTTTCTTTCTCCTCTGGGGTAAATCTGTCCACCTTAGTAATGAAAAGAAAAGCATGAGGCCCTGGCGAGCTGAGCGCTATGCATTTAAATATCTCTTGTTGAATTAATTCCTTGGGCTTTTCAATGTCAAAAAAGCCAGGAGTATCAATATATACAACTCTCCTTCCAAATCGTAAGGCCGAATCACACCGGCAACTTTCCGTAACGGCCCTAGCAGAGCAATGCGAACTGAATGCCTTCTTGCCTAGAAGACTGTTTCCGGTTTCACTTTTTCCACTTCCGATCCTACCAATAGCAACGACTCTGCACTCTTCAGGGTCACCTGCAAGGAGAGGGGTGAACAGCTCATGTTGTTCTAAATCAACTAAGAAACGTTATATTAAGTTTCATTATAACTCATATATTATATAATTTTCCCGCTAGTAATATTACCTGAAGCGCATGCGAATTGTAATATTGTGTTGAATACGTGTTTTTCTTCGTTAATTAATTTCCATGGCAGGTGTAAAAAATAGCGCAAGATGTTCAGTCATGAATACTTAGTAATTTGCAGAAAATGGAACATCTTGACGGAGCTGTAAATAGTGAAGCTGAACGGGATCCTTTTTTTCTTGTTAAAAGAACAATTACGATTTCGAAGAAAACCTTACCACGACTAATTGTATCTGTTTAAATAATAAGAACAACAACACGATCATTATTCGATTATTTCAGAAATAATTCAGCTGCACACAAGACTGTTAAAATAGCGGAGATTTTGCTTTTTTCTATAGTTAATTTGACAACGGAGCCTTAGTACGGGAGAACTTAATATTTTTATTAAGGAATTAAATCATATTTAGTCTTTTATACTACCGAAGTTGATATATTTTGAAATATGTATTTGAGATTTTTTACTTACATAAAGCATATTCATTGAAACTACCACCTTCAGCCATCTCAGTTCACATCATCTAACGTACGATCATATCCTGTATAATAATAATAATAATAATAATAATAATAATAATAATAATAATAATAATAATAATAATAATAATAATAATAATATTCAATCCTATTCAATCGTATTCAACACAATATTACAATTCGCATGCGCTTCAGGTCTTATTTTAGGACAACAAAATGGCTATCATTCAGTCCATGTTTTAAGCGGACCTCCTCTAAGGTACACAACAAGTAAGACTTTAGGAATAACGTCTGTAGTTAAGGTTAATGGTATCAAAGAGTGGACACCAGTCCTAGCCGTGATTAAAGAAAGGATATCAGTCCTATCCATGATCAAAGAGAGGACACAAATCCTAGCCATAATCAAAGACAGGACATCAGTCTTAGCCAAGATCAAAGAGAGGACACCAGTCCTAGCCATGATCAAAGGACATCAGTCTTAGCCATGATAAAAAACATCAGTCTTAGCCAAGATCAAAGAGAGGACACCAGTTCTAGCCATGATTAAAGAGAGGACATCAGCCCTAGCCATGATCAAAGGACATCAGTCTTAGCCACGATAAAAAAAAAAACATCAGTCTTAGCCAGGATCAAAGAGAGGACACCAGCCCTAGCCATGATCAAAGGACATCAGTCTTAGCCATGATCAAAGGACATCAGTCTTAGCCATGATTAAAGAGAGGACATCAACCCTAGCCATAATCAAAGACAGGACATCAGTTCTAGCAGTGATCAAAGAGAGGACATCAGTTCTAGCCTTGATCAAAGAGATGACATCAGTTCTAGCCTTGATCAAAGAGAGGACATCAGTTCTAGCCGTGATCAAAGAGAGGACATCAGTTCTAGCCTTTATCAAAGAGTGGACATCAGTCCTAGCCATGATCAAAAAGAGGACATCAGCCCTAGCCATAATCAAAGACAGGACATCAGCTCTAGCCGTGATCAAAGAGTGAACATCAGTCCTAGCCATGATCAAAGAGAGGACACCAGTCCTAGCCATGATCAAATAGGGCATCAAAGGACATCAGTCTTAGCCATGATTAAAGAGACGACATCAGTTCTAGCCGTGATCAAAGACTGAACACCACTCCTATCCATGATCAAAGAGAGGGCATCAGCCCTGACCATGATCAAAGGACATCAGTCTTAGCCATAATCAAAGAGAGGGCATCAGCCCTAGCCATGATCAAAGGACATCACTCTTAGCCAGGATCAAAGGACATCAGTCTTAGCCATGATCAAGGGACATCAGTCTTAGCCATAATCAAAGGACATCAGTCGTAGCCATGATTAAAGAGAGGACATCAGTTCTAGCCGTGATCAAAGAGTGAACATCAGTCCTAGCCATGATCAAAGAGAGGACACCAGTCCTAGCCATGATCAAAGAGAGGGCATCAGTCTTAGCCATGATCAAAGGACATCAGTCGTAGCCATGATTAAAGAGAGGACATCAGTTCTAGCCGTGATCAAAGAGAAGACATCAGCTCTAGCCATGATCGAAGAGAGGACATCAGCCTTAGCCATGATCAAAGAGAGGACACCAGTCCTAGCCAGGATCAAAGAGAGGACATCAGCCCTAGCCAGGATCAAAGAGAGGACATCAGCTCTAGCCATGATCGAAGAGAGGACATCAGTCCTAGCCATGATCAAAGGACATCAGTCTTAGCCATGATAAAAAAAACATCAGTCTTAGCTATGATCAAAGAGAGGACACCAGTTCTAGCCATGATTAAAGAGAGGACATCAGCCCTAGCCATGATCAAAGGACATCAGTCTTAGCCATGATAAAAAACATCAGTCTTAGCCAGGATCAAAGAGAGGACATCAGTCCTAGCCATGATTAAAGAGAGGACATCAGCCCTAGCCATGATCAAAGGACATCAGTCTTAGCCATGATTAAAGAGAGGACATCAGCCCTAGCCATAATCAAAGACAGGACATCAATTCTAGCCGTGATCAAAGAGAGGACATCAGTTCTAGCCTTGATCAAAGAGATGACATCAGTTCTAGCCTTGATCAAAAAGAGAACACCAGTCCTAGCCATGATCAAAGACAGGACATCAGTCTTAGCCATGATCAAAGAGAGGACACCAGTCCTAGCCATGATCAAAGAGAGGACATCAGCCCTAGCCATGATCAAAGGACATCAGTCTTAGCCATGATAAAAAACATCAGTCTTAGCCATGATTAAAGAGAGGACGATTTTAAATTAATTTTAATGTTAAGGCCAGTCCATAGAATATCAATACAACGGATACAATCAGCATATAAATAGGATAAATCGAATTTATTTTCATCTATTTTGCCTATGACTTTCATTTTCAAGCTCGTGGAGAATACTGCAATAAAGTCGACCTTATTGGAGGATAACATAGTTGGCCGTCAACCAGTCAATATTTCAAGTACACCTCTTATAAGCTCCGCAACGCTGTATTTGTGTTTAAAATTATTATTATCAAAAAGATTTTGATCAGAGATCAGAGATAACTTTAAATGAGTCTAAAGTCAGCACCAGTCCGTTGGAGATCACTTTACGGATACCAATCAGTAAATTAATGGCGTAAGTGAGTCCCTGGTGGCTGGGTGATCAAAAGCTCCCTTCTTTAACGATCAATGCCATCTCACCTCTGACCGCGTAGGTTCAAGACTCGGGCTCTGCCAATGTGGGGATGTGAAAAGGCTTTCCAGTAACTTTCCGTGGGTAGGTGGTTCTTACTAAGATTTTCCCGGGTTCTACCTCCACCAGTTATACTGGACCTCATGTGTAGTTAATTTATCTTGCGCTGAGAAAAACAACAACAATAACAACAATAACGTTAATAATAAAGCGATGCTTTTTGTTCCTCATATATGGATTCTTGTTTGAAATCCATTTTGTTTTTTTTAAAAATGAGGTGTTTTACTTCTGATCATTGTTTGGAAAAAAAATCATTTATAATGACATTTATTTTTTAATGAAAGAAAAATGTTCCAGGTCTTCCAACAGCAAGCCCCATTAAGACATTAAATAATAAATATCAATCCGGAATTCAATAAAATGGAAAATCAGCCAGACAATAAAAGGCAATTATTTTATACTTACACCTATATCATTAAAATCCACAAATCTCGAAAAAGAAACTCGCTCTAGGTACTACCGGATCAATAAGAACAGTACTCTCAAGTAGTTTCCGTCTCCAAATTATCATCTTATGACTGAGATTCCAAAGAATATCAGGTACCAGTCTATACCGGAATCACTTTAACAGGCCCTCGCTCTAATAAAGACAGACTGTGTATCTGATTTATATATGATGTCAGTTCGATGTAATCAAAAGACCAGCAAATGAGATTAACACACGTAGGTAAGTAAGGGTATTTCAAAATGTCTACTTTCATTTTTGCTTTTATTGTTGTAAGTGTTTATCCAACGATGGTTTCTCGAATTAACAACAACAACAAAAAAGAATAAGTATCTCCAAGCATTATAACGACCGCAGCCTTTTCATATTTCTTGTTCCCTTTTACCTTTGTGAGAGTTTTTTCCTATTTGCCTTAACAAAAAGCAAAGAATAAAAAATATCTTTAAAAAAAAAACAAACAAAAAAAAATCATTGGTCATTCTTTACTTTAAAAGCTAGAATTTCGGGCAGTAATAAACAGCAATGCTAAATTCTCATCCCCAATCTCTCTCTCTCTCTCTCTCTCTCTCTCTCTCTCTCTCTCTCTCTCTCTCTCTCTCTCTCTCTCTCTCTCACACACACACACACACACACACAGACACACACACAGACACGCACAGACACACACATCCGGAATGGTTTTAAAGACTTTCTCTTCTAATGTGCACGTTGTAATTAAAACACACTTGACTCTCATTAGACTTCTGCAATAATTGACCATTGTGCCCCAAATACACGCTGGCCTATACAAATTTGTAAAAGATGTTCTTATTTTTTTTTTTTTAAAAAACTGGAAATATATATCGTCATATAACTATTAAGTATCTGCTGAAAAGTTCGCATAATTTTGCAAAAATGGAAAATATCAAACATGTTATACGGGGACAAATGACTGGGTGTAACAGGTCAGAGAGCGGACTCGAACATAGAGACATAAGTAGTTGCAATCGACCTATCCACTACGCGTACGCTTACTCATAAGCATATTTAATTTTGTAAACGATCTTTTTGTGTAAATAAAAGTTGCATTCGTATCGTAATTTGCTTAGTGTAATATGATATATTTTATAGGATTCATTTTAGTGTGAATGCGAACCATCAGTCATATATGATGGATACCTTTGTTACTGATGATGTTGTTGTTGTTGTTGCTGTTGCTGTTCCTACTGCTTCACAAGGCTGTCACCATTTAGAGTACGAAGCTCAAAATCTACTCATTTTGAAACGTCACCGTCATCGACGACGACGATGACGATGATGATGATGATGATGATGATGATGATGATGTGATTGCAATCAAGAGAAGGCAAGGCAAAAGTAAATTTCCTATGATATTCATAGTCACTGGTACATACCTATATCCACAAAAACAAACTCGAGAATGGCGATAACGATGTTTGCTGTATGCAATACCAAATTAAAACTAACAGAACCGTTTTGAAAATAGTGTCAGTTCGACAGGATCTGGCCGATAGTATATATATATATATATATATATATATATATATATATATATATATATATATATATATATATATATATATATATATATATATATATATATATATATATATATTTAATTTTTGATATGATAACATAAAGTTCTATTCTATAGGAAATGAATTATCGGTCCCATCCCTAACAGTCTAAAACTGAAGGGTCTACTTTAATGGTCTTTTAATTATTTTTTTACTTTAATGGTCTTTTAGTTATTTATGTTTAATTATCATTACAAATAAGGAGGTCGGAAGCTACCTGCGATACCTGTACGTTAAATGAATGGTAATCGATTTGGCAATATATTCTATTCAGGCAAGTTATTAGCCCTCCCGCCTCTGTTGAGATTGATTATTCCAAATGCAGGGTAATTTAAGCACATTTTGTTGCGTATGTGACCACAAATGGAACTTCAATATCGAGAGCAATATTTTACATATAAAGTCTCTCCGACATACAAAAGACCAGCCTTTGAGACTAATCCACGAAGATGTGACGCTTATTATCAGAAACGCTTGCTTTTGTTTTCATTTTTACTTTTGTGAGAGATTTTTCCAACAGCAGATTTTCCATCCTATTTGCATATACTGATGTGAGGGATTTTCCCTTCCAACAACAACACAAGAAGAAATAAATGTTTTAATAACAATGAACGTTCATTCCGAGGATTAGTACAACAGCCTTTGCATATTTCATGTTACTTTTATTGGTTTTGTTTCTTTTCAATAAATTAAACCATTATGCTCAGTCCTCTGTGACAGCTTTAGCTGACCTGGACATAATGCCACTTGAGCATCAAAAACAAGTTAGTATCCGCGTGCATCAACTTGATGTTGTCGCCGTACAGTGACTTGACCTTAATATGTATCAGCAGCTTTGATAAATCTGTTAACTTTATCTTAGATCTATTGCTGTATACGACAACAGGGTCTACAGTCTACACCATCAGAGATTTTGATTGACTCAAATGCCGGATCTGCAATCAGTCGGATGAGTTTGTCTTGGTAACTGTACCGAACAAGACCAACAGGAATTCGCTTTCACCCGTTTTTCATATATTTTCTGAACTCGGCATCATTCACGAATTTGATGAATTTTCATCAAACTAGCTAGTGGCGAATTTACACAGATCTGTATTATTTGCATATATGGCGCCATCCACTCACGCAACAAGTAGCACCCAAATGGACTCTCAGCACATGCGTTCCCAACCACAAATGTAGATGCATGTTTCGTACGTGGACAGCATAGCTGAGCTTGCAATGCAGATTCGGCAGAAGCTCATTGCATTCTGTAAGTCTGCGTCCGGAATCATCAACAATCGCACACTGACACGGGGATAGCCACTCACGGAGCAACGACAATGCTTTCAAAACCATAGTGGATTATCACTGGATATTATGCAGTTCATCTGGATACTCAAGGTCAACTTCAAAAGAATTTTTCAATATTGCTATTTTGTCACACATCCGTACGATCGATCCGCTGAAACTCGTCTTCGGAAATAAGTTGCACCATTAGCTATTCATACATATTTGGCTTCGAAAAATATGTTATAACTATAGGGACACGAGCTGTGAAACACAGCCATGTGATATCATTATGACTAGGCTAAAACTTAAGATAGAGATAACCAAGTAGCTACAGAGGGATAATAATAAACTGGGTCAGTGAGCATCCTATTACACTTCTCTATCCTCCTCCAAATAAATGAATAAATAAATATAAATAAATAAATAAATAAATAAATAAATAAATAAATAAATAAATAAAAAGGCAACATAATACAGATGACAACAAAGAAATGCCATAAAACTAGTATATCATATGCATGGAAGATACCTGGAAGAATTAAGTCATCATCTAGACCGAAGAATTAGCTTTCATGGATTTAATTAAACCAATTTTATGATGTGTTTGTGCAGTTGGGACCCCCATTTCCAGGATTTACAGTTGGGACCCCCATTTTCAGAGTTTAAAGGATGAAAATGAAAAAATCTAAAAGCGATCAGCCAGGTTTGTTGCATGCAGTTTTAAAATTTGCCCTATGAAGTATAGCCCCTGTATTAAATAAGTTAATCTTGGATTCCATTAAACCAATGACTCAAGAACAAGGTAAACTTACTCTGATCATGCTAAATGGGACCAGTAGAAAATGAATATACCTTTGAAACACCTTACATAAGTGCCAATAGTTGCAACTTTAAGATCTACTCGATAATTAATAAAAGACTGAAATTCGTTACCACAAATACTAAACAAAAATGATGAATTATCAGAAAACCAAAATTATACCTTTCATCATTAGTATGGATATTGGTGTGCGGCGCAACAAATGTCATTGTGTTGTAGTACCAAACTAATCCGATCGAAATCAAGATGGTCTGGGGAAAGTAAGGCTGCCATGGACACTTTTAAGTTACTTTTAATGAATATCTAGATCTTGATATTTTTTTGTTTCTATCGGTCCATTTTAATTCCATTGATTAAAATAATATCTGTTCCACTTTGTTGTTTAAACTCATGAAGTACAAAATAATCTCCATTACATAAACGACGTGCAGCAAAATAAAAACAAGAAATGCGAATGACATTATCTAAAGAAGCTCTTGACTTTGTTACAACAATCGAACGTTCAGTTTCATACAGTATGATTGGCTTTCACAAATACACTCTTCTTAGAAAACTCAATTAATCTGAAAAAGTTTGTTAAAATTGACCAAGGTATTGACTCGTATTCCTTTGTCTATTCTAGATTTCATTTCTTTTCAAATTTGAATACAGAAAGTACGTTTAATCTGTAAGTACAAGATTAATCAATTTACAAAACAGATAATTTCGAACACGAAAATCTATGCAACTGCAGTCTTTTGGCAATGTCTACTTGAGCTTAATTCCTTGATAATGTTAAAAATGCAAAATACCCCGTCTTGTTTTCAGCGCTGAGAGTGAAATTATTGAGCAAACCAGTCTTCATTAGTCAGTTATCCTGTGTTGATGGAGCTCATGAAAACAACGGCCCATATTCGGATTATCTCCTTTCTAAACAATGTGATTTTAAAACTTTGCAACCAGTTGAAAGTAAATATTTCTATTCATTACTTTGAAGTAACATTGATACAACATCCATGAAAAGTATTTGGTTTTTTTTTCTCAATATTGTTTTATTTCAATCTCTTTTAACCTCGTTCAATTTAAATTAAATACAATTCATTTTAATCATATTTATGGCAAAGTCTATATATTTTACAAACAGCAATCCCTAGTTTATTCTCATTCTCTTCAATGTTCATAACAAGAAGTACTTTACCCTGATGAAAAAGGTCATAAGTTTGTAAAAGAACATTGTCTGAAAAAAATAAATGAGACAAATATCAACTATTTGTCTCAAAACTATACATGTTCTGAATATTAAAATAGTTATACAAGTTTACTGAGCATTTTTCAAAACTGTAGAAGCAGTGAGAAATTCAACACTTTCCGGATATTTTTGAAAAAGTATTATGGATTATTCCGGACGCATGATGCCCCACTGCTAAAACATCACTATAAACTGTCACACTGCAGACATCGTAGCTACGTTAAAAATCGGAATCACACATACACACACGCGCGTGCTGCTCATGGCCAATACAGGTCTTCATACCTTTTTAGAGACTACTGTCATGGTGGTTGACAAGAATTCCTCTTTTATGTCAAGAAGAATCAGCGTATGTTCAGTTTCTAAGTTTAATACAAAATCCACATCTCATTGACTCTAAACGTCAGTATTTCATTTTTACTCTATACAGACCCCATGATGCTGTAAACTGCATCGAAGACTGGACAAAACTGAATGGATTTTTTTTATTATAAGTTATTTTTGCACACACTCACTGCTGAATGGTGTTGGATAATGTATTGAACGAAATAGGACAAAACTATATCCATAATTTGTTGTCATTTCTTGACAATCAGAGAAACATCCCCACCCACCTGCACTGAGTTGTGCATTACCAATAGGCAGCGTGCACTCATGAATAACCCTTAGATATAACGTACCTTATATTCTATCATGCAGTATTGCTTTATTCATCCCCAAATCTCTCGGGTCATTATTCGAACACAATTGGCATGTCTCTGCAAAGATTGTTCATATCGTGTGGTCGTTTGACACGCGAGATAAGGAAAATATGTACCGCGAGATCTGGATTACGTGACCATACTATGCACGAAATAGTGACATATGTAACAGTGCCTAGTCCGTGAACACTGTAAGTATGGTTAGTCGTCATCCAAAATATTTGTCCAAATATCTAAAACGGCGCGAAGGTCAGAGTTGGTAGAGTGCTACATTCGTAATTCCAGGTCGACTGCTTTGGGAAAGTCTCTCTCTCTCTCTCTCTCTCTCTCTCTCTCTCTCTCTCTCTCTCTCTCTCTCTCTCTCTCTCTCTCTCTCTCTCTCTCTCTCTATATATATATAAATATATATATATATATATATATATATATATATATATATATATATATATATATATATAATTGTCGTTAACCAAGAGTACCCAGCTAAACTGATTTTCCTCTATAGAAAACGTAGGATGAGTGGTATTTTCGACACATGCACGCAGATGTAGCATATATATTGCAGGTGTTCACTAACCTTCACCTGGAACTCCGCGCATCAAGTCTATATCAAGTCGGGTAGTGCAAAACAGTACATGGATTGTGTCAAAAGCGATACAAGTCTAGGCAGAAAAATAGCTAAGCTTTAATTTTTTCAATATTTACTATACTCACATACACTAACAAATGACAATCATAAATTGTGTACCTCATTCTATGAGGTTTTTTAAAAGAGGTGCCAAAGATTCTTATTCTTTTTGTATTTCGTAAAGAATAATAGAAATTAATGGAGTATGACTTTCTATGTTGATATTTAAGATTACAGTCGCTCATTTCAGCTCTAATGGGTCGTCACGTGACCAATCACGTGGGCTTTTAGTACGCTTACAAAGAAGTTATGAACTTGAAAAAGATGTACATAACACATACTAATTATAAATCGAAGACAGCTATGTCGAAGGAACAGATAAACTAAATAATAGATCAGCAATAGGAGAATAAGTTAGAGGATAGAGGAATACAACGAAAATGTTAAGAGGAAGAAAAAATTCTTACAGAGAACATTATTTCAGAAACGACTAAAAAATAGTTGTAATTCTGTGGCAGATGTTTTCGTTATTACATTAGCTGCTGTCCCTTTCTATGTTGAAGTAACCTTTCTTACATGTACGTAAGAGGACATGTATATGCATGAAAAGACAGATGTTTACCGACTCCGCTGACAATGACACAAAGGCATGGATCTGATAACAAATGGATATAATTGTCTGGTAATGGAAGATATTCCGAATTTCTTAGCTATTTACGTATCCCAATATTACGTAAATTTTAAAGTCTGCTTAAAATGGATTTTGATCAAAGGTGAAAATACCCCCACTATAGAATGATGTCAATGGGAATTATCAGGGATGTACATGCATGATAATGTGACCTTTGGAATTCCCAGCCTACTTATTTTGTTTTTGTAACTGTCACTTTAATGGCAATTCCCATTTGAAGAAAGGATTTCACGAACAACTGTATATGTACCAAACATAAGGGATGGGAGATTCATTTCAATTAGGTTATGGAGGGGAATGGGGTTTATTTGAAAAAATATGTCGGCCGACGAAACAAAGAAATGGGACTTTTTTACAAATCGGCAAATGCAGGTTGACTTGTATGTATGTATGTTGTTGTTGTTGTTGTTGTTGTTGTTGTTGGGCTTAACGTCATTTTTCAGCACACGATAGGCTATTCATGGCGGCCAATATTATTGGTGGAGGAAGAAACCGGGAAATCACCGGAAAGAACCACCGACCCACGAGAAGCTACTGGCAAGCTTTCTCACATATCTACATTAGCCGAATCCTAGACTCGAACACACGCAGACAGAGGTGAGATGGCAGTGATCCGTAACGGACATCGCTTTAGACCACTCGGCCACTCGGGGCCCCAATGTATGTATGTATGTATGTATGTATGTATGTATGTATGTATGTATGTATGTATGTATGTATGTATGTATGTATGTATGTATGTATGTATGTATGTATGTATGCATGCATGCATGCATGCATGTATTGTATGTATGTATGTATGTATGTATGTATGTATGTATGTATGTATGTATGTATGTATGTATGTATGTATGTATGTATGCATGTATGTATGTATGTATGTATGTATGTATGTATGTATGCATGCGTGTATGTATGTATGTATGTATGTATGTATGTATGTATGTATGTATGTATGTATGTATGTATGTATGTATGTATGTATGTATGTGTGTGTGTGTGTGTGTGTATGCATGCATGCATGCATGCATGCATGCATGTATGTATGTATGTATGTATGTATGTATGTATGTATGTATGTATGTGTGTATGTATGCATGTATGTGTGTATGTATGCGTGTATGTATGTATGTGTGTGTATAATGTATGTGTGTATGTATGTGTTTATGTGTGTTGGATGGATAGCCTAAAAATGAGAGCAATACATGAATTTCCAATGTAAATATGATTATCTCGAGAAAATGTCTTCTTTAGCTTACATCAGACATGAGTTGCATCTAGTCGCTTTATATTTAACGATCGTGAAAATTAGAAAATATTCTCAATATTTTTATCAAGAGACCGATCCACAAATGTCAATCAGTTAGTGCTGTGTTTGTAATCCTACAGAACAACTGTGATCTGCCATTTAAGTACCTATATACTTCGCTTTTGTCAGAGACTGATTGAACTTAGGAATCTAGTCATAATTTGCTATAACACTTGCTGTACATTTTTCTTCTTCTGGTCTATATGCAGGGTAATATTGAATAATGATATTGCAACATGGAACTCGACCCCGCACCCCTACCCCCACTTCTATCGTTAATTTTTTAAAGAGTTTGATATGATAATGAGTAGGTTGACGGCAGTTAATGGTCACTTGTTAAGAAATCATACGAGAGAGAGAGAGAGAGAGAGAGAGAGAGAGAGAGAGAGAGAGAGAGAGAGAGAGAGAGAGAGAGAGAGAGAGAGAGAGAGAGAGAGAGAGAGAGAGAGAGAGAGAGAGAGAGAGAGAGAGAGAGAGAGAGAGAGAGAGAGAGTAACATTGCCCAACAGAAATGTAAAAAGGCTACTACGAAAAAAAAACTTGGAAAAATAGTTTTTAAAATACGGTGTGACCATTTATAATTAATTTAAACACTTTTCATTTTCTTTGTTTTAATTAAAAATAGTGAATAAAAGCTATTACAATTGACAACAAAATATTGAAATGCTGCGGTTTGTTTTTACTATCCTTTATTCGAAATATTGAATGCGCATTCGCTGCTTATTTACGCATTCGTATTCCTAGTGTTTTAATGACAGATATTAGGAAAACTAGTGAAATATTGAAAGTGAAATCAGAATTAGGCTTGTAAAACAGCGGGTAATACCAAAATACATAATGTCTCAGTCTCATTGAAAAGTAGTATGGTCCCCTGCTTAGTATGCTCCCTGTGCTGCACACAGTGCATTGTAGGGAGCATACTAAGCAGGGGACCAGACTAATTGAAAAGTCGCTTACTTAGCTCGGACTTTATTTATCACATCTATTTATACTGCATATCTATATGAGCATGACATACATATTTTATTTTTGGATCGTACCCTGTAAATCATAATAACGGCCAGCTGTTATCATTGATTCCTACCCTAGTGTCATATCGGCAGGTATTTCTACTTTAAGGTAAATAGACTGACTAATTTAGTGACAATATCGACTTTTTAATGATTTCATAAATAGATGATCTCAAATGGGTAACGATTTAATATTAAATTTATGAAACAAGTTGAATAATGTCCAGCTTACCCATTTGAGATTCTTTTTATCACATAGTTTTTATTTCAGTGGAAATTATTTAGATTGATAGAAGAACGAATAATTTCGTTCATTCTGACAGACGGTATATATTTCATTTGTTGTGCATAAAATATAGTCCCAAACAAAGTTGAACTGGGAAAATTAGATTGTACTGTTTTGCAAACTATAAAATCAAAGAAAAAGTTTCCATTCGAATAAACAGAACATTTTGTAACCACAAAATCATTTTTCAAAACAGAATTTTAAATGCTATGTGATGCTGCCACATTGTTTTACGGCAAATATTTACAGTACAGCAGGTCTACAGTAAAATATACGTGTACCCTAAAATGTGTGTTTTAAAACGTTACATTGTTGCGATTTTCACGTGAAATAGGATTAACGGATGCAAAAAGTCCCACATTTACTGCGATGCATTTGTGACCTGATATTTGTAGTTCTTGATTTGAAAAATAGATTGTAAAAAAGACGTCAATAAATTTATTTTTGTATCGGATTTACATTCCATATGCTAAGTAAATATGCTGTGGTTGGATAAAGATCTGTCAGTTAGGATACCCATTCATGTCCAGATTATTCTTCGAACAAAGGTGAGTTTGTTCACTGCGTTAAGTTAACTTTTAAGCCACGCTTGTATATACGGTGGATTCTATATCTATGTTACTGATATACGCACCCCACCCACCCAACATGCTATTTCTTAGTTTTATTCGTTATTGTCGTTCTTGTCTTGTTGTTTTATGCCATTTTTCTTATGATGATATTGTTAAACATGACACAATGAACCCCTGTGGGAGTATCATATCCATATTGAGACAGCCGATATGATATTTCCTCGAGTTAAAAAATGGCTGCCAAAAAATGTTTATTCAGATCAAAACATTCCAAAAGGCGGGGTTAAAAACGTTTTCCCACGGTCACAGCCAATCATTAAAGACATTAATGCACAATAATTTCATGATCTCATCTGGACCAATCAGAATCACATAAAGTGATATGCTCACATGTTATAATATCAAAACTATGAACCTGCACGCACTGTAGGAAAACAATACCGACTATGTGATAATATATTTGTTTGTTCTATTTAACCCAATCGATATGGATATAGTTAAATCTCTAGTTTTACAATACCGCGTCGTAAAGATAGGACTACAGAGAACAACTAGGCGTGCAACAAGTTGCCAAGCAAATGGATCACCCGTGATCAGCGATTAAGAAATCAATTACTCTTAATATAGTTAAGTGTGGCAATACTGTATTGTGTGCCTGAAGGGAATAACTTGAAATCATCGCACAGAGAGAGAGAGAGAGAGAGAGAGAGAGAGAGAGAGAGAGAGAGAGAGAGAGAGAGAGAGAGAGAGAGAGAGAGAGAGAGAGAGAGAGAGAGAGTTGTTGCTGGGCTTAACGCCATTTTTCAGCACACGATAGGCTATTCATGGCGGCCAGTATTAATGGTGGAGGAAGAAACCGGGAAATCACCAGAAAGAACCACCGACCCACGAGAAGCTACTGGCAAGCTTTCTCACATATCCACATTCGCCGAATCCTAGACTCGAACACAAGCAGACAGAGGTGAGATGGCAGTGATCCGTAACGGACAGCGCTTTAGACCACTCGGCCACTCGGGGCCCCTGAGAGAAAGAGAGAGAGAGAAAGAGAGAGAGAGAGAGAGAGAGAGAGAGAGAGAGAGAGAGAGAGAGAGAGAGAGAGAGAGAGAGAGAGAGAGAGAGAGATGAAAAATTTAAGAAAAATGGAATCACTTATGAGAAAGAGAGAGATAGAGAAATGAAAAATTTAAGAATAATGGAATCATTTATAATTTGTTTCACATATTCAAGGTTCGTTCATTTCCTCAAAAACATTGGAAGAACTTGATTTTGCCATGGAAGTCATTAAATGTCACTTGAGTGGAAGCGTACGAACTTTGGCTTAGTTTGTGATTTCACTACGACCGATTGGTGGAATACTCTTCAAGTAGTGCGGAAAAAACAGAAAAATAGGGCCTATTATGGCCATAGATGGATCAACAGGGTGGCGATTGGAATTAACATTCGTTTACCATTTTGAAATGGGCGAAAATGGGAATTTAACATTAGCCCATAGGTTTAACATTATAGGTCGATATGACAACAATGGAAATTGACCTTAGTCCCCTAATTTGGCATAAGTACGGTACTATAGCGACATTGTGAAGACAATTTTTTTTTTTAAATGAACACGTTATTTTCCCTTGTCGCTATACATAGTTTTGTGTTGGTTTTGCTTATTAGTCTGTATGGAAATAAGGGAAAGTTATTGTTAAAGATGACCCTATGTTAACATACAATTTGACTGGCCAACTTTAATACCTAGTGACGATTATACACTCATCTACTAATCAATACCCATACCTACTAACCAGTACACAACTGAATCAAAACCCACATCTGCCTACCAACAAGTGTAGGGGTGCTTACATATACAGAAACACACTATCACAAAAGGGTATGAGTATTCTCTCTCTCTCTCTCTCTCTCTCTCTCTCTCTCTCTCTCTCTCTCTCTCTCTCTCTCTCTCTCTCAGAAACACACACACACACACACACACACACACAAACACACTATAACACAAGTATAGGAGTGCTCACGCATACACAAACATACTATCACAAAAGGGTAGGAGTCACACAAACACACATATGGGGCAAAGACAAATGGATGAAACTGTTTTGACAATCGTAGAGGTGTATGTGTCTTCTGAGACAATTGGGTGGCCTTGAAAAGGTTCGTTTGTTGTTGTCCTGGATCATAAATGTTATCGATATCCATGACAACTTCACCTCCCGTGTTGGGGTTGGCATGCCGCACAACACTGTTACCATACTTTTCCATTCCAAAGGTTAATGCTCACATAAAGGAATAGCCCATTTCATACCGGATTTAACCGAGTTGCTCCGTAATTATCCGAAAACCCCTGAGTCCCTTTATACTCCAGCCAATCAAACGCTGGTAGGCATATGTACATCACAAAATGACGCTACATTAAAACGATACGAGCCCCTGTGAACAAGTGGATCTAATTTAATGATTTATATTTAAATGTAAATAATCCATAGACTTTCACAAACAAATGTGATAAACTCATATTAAACACATCTCATTAAATAGACGTTTCGGATACAAATAAATAATTTGAACAACTTGCTCTTTGATTGTAGGGATTAAATTTTTAACATCGACACCGTTTCCATACTCACATGCACATAACCAGATGTAAAAAGTTCTTAGCTACTCTCTCGTATGGCTTAAAAATCCGCCCTGGTATCCAGAAAATAAGACAGGATGGTTCCAATATTAAATTTAGTCAATATCTGTGGCATCATAGCCGTTGAATATGCATTTTTCAACTCGATAAACGAAGCTGAAGTAGTTGGAACAGTTGATGCTGATGCCGAGGCGTCCGCCATGTTTTGACTACCAGCTATCGATTGGACATTGCAGTCATCTGACCGCCCGCCATGTGATCAAAATTCCGAGCAAATAAGGAAGTTTGCCGAAGTCTCCATTCTATGCTGATGCGTCCGCCTTGTTTTGACCACTAGTCTGGTCCCCTGCTTAGAATTTTCCCTGCGATGCACTCCGCTATACTATACTATGGAGCATACTAAGCAGGGGACCAGACTATTTGCCTACCAGCTATCGATTGCATTTTGCGGTCAGTTGACCACCCGCCACGTGATCAAAATTCCGAGCAAATTACGAAGTTCGCCGAAGTCTCCATGAAATGGTCAATAGAAAAGCTGATTAGCTTCACTTTCCCAATCCTCCTTTCTTGGGAAAAAAAGATTCGGCTTTTGTTCTTTTTAGGCTGTTACTGATGTTGATGTTTTAACTGCCACTGTTGAATATAGGCCTCGAATTCTCGCTCTGTCCTCTATTTTTCCTCCGTTTTATATTCTGCTGCTTTTATTTTATCACCCTTCACTGATATCATTAACTGTCTGGCCACTTTAAAATGAATCATCACCCTCTATAACTTTTCTGTTCCGATGAATATCCAATTGTTTTACCTCGTCCAAGAGGTGATACACATGTTCCAGGTAAAATGAGGTCTCATATAGCCTTCCGACCATATTCTGGTTAATTTTTTGGTCTTTGTCGAGTCGATTATGGAAGGAAAGACTTGTGAACGCCACTCTTCATTTGATAGAGACGCTGGCGTGAAGTAAAACGTTCCTAGGAGTGGAAACGCAAGTGAAAATCGACTGAAAGACCATTTCAAAAGAAATTTTGTAGAATAAAAGGTCAGTACAATTTTTAAAACAACATGTCAAGATATATTAAGAAACCCCACTGACAAAAACATCAAGAATAAATGAAGAGGGAAGATTAGGGCTAGTCTCTTCCTCTTCATATAGACGTGTCAATACGAATGTAAACAATGTTGACAACTCTGTGAAAGCAAGACTAGACTTCCAGTGATCTAGTACAGTTTTACTATACCATCAATGGACACGTGTTTGAGCCAAAACACTATATGTCTATAAAGATCACTAAATTGCATGTCTATGTTGGCATCATTTCAAGAGGACTCACTTTTAAAACAAGTCTATAAATTTTCTAATGGGAATTCATGGTGACGAAGAAAATGCACACAATATTGTCTACACTTGATTGAATCTGATATTTGTAATCTCATACAGCTGAATTGAGAGGATACAGAATGTTTCTCATAATGTAACTGAAGTTGTTTTCTAGAGGAAATAATCGATACGAAAGAAAATAGTCCATGCTGTTGATGTTGAGAAAGTAAAATGGTGTTCTAGGTGATGAATATTGTCCGTGTTAATGACATCTTTAGATTTAAGAATGGGAACTCATGTAAAGCACAAGGAGTTGTGTTTTAGCTGAGTGTATAAAGGTAAGAATGTTCTCGGATATCAACTTTTACAGGTAAAGACAAGAAATGAATTCATACTTGACTCTCTCTTTAAAACGATGTGTCATAAGTCGATGATCGGGATGTCCCAGTACTGTGTTGTATTTATTCTCCAAGGATGGTTGTATAACACTCTTTCAAGATCTGCTCTTCTGGATATAAGTCAATGCTTCTTCCAGATTTTCTTCCAACCTTTCTTCTTGACTCATCGTGAAATATTGACTGTGTTGCACTTGACTGAGACGATCCATTTGACAACCGTAACAATCTTCCCTGGTTAGGAATGTAATTCTTTGCCAAGTAGCAAGCACAACAGGGTCCTCCTGCATTGTCTTCGCACAAAATGCTGTACGTTTGATTCATGTGTCTTTAAGCAGAGTTAAATAAGATTTCATGTAATTGTTTCTGGCAAAGTTAGGTCCCGAAGGTTAGATACAAAACGTTCGGCCATCTCGGGTAATTTCTGTTATAGGCTAGTTGAAGTGTTTGAACTGGAAATGATTGTATTGATAGCTTCGTTGATGACAATGAACACACATTTTTGTAGATGACCTTGGAAGACATAACCTTTGATAATGGATCGAAGTCTAGACGCAGTGGTGAAGGATTTGAATTGCACTCGTCGTAGCTTCACTTATGTTTTTCCCACTTTAGGTAAGATTTCCACATGACGCACGTAGAGTCTGGCTCTTCGACGATATTTTTATATTCGTTAGCATTTGCAATCAAATGTAACACGGTACTTCTTAGACTCAGTCTCAGACGCACATCCACACTATTTAACAAACACTTGTCTTGCAACCACCAAGTGCAAAATATCCATTAATTATAAACTACGTTCTTGCTATATCTTCTTTTGGTAGTTGTTAAATCTTACACTAGTCTGGATCATCGTTCACAATCAAAGCTGCGTTGTTGAGTTGCCCAACGTGTCAGGTTTCCACACGTCACGCCAGTATCGAGATGTGTGTTATTTACTTATTTTCAAAAGATTCTCAAATGATGCCGATCATGGTAGCCACTCTAACATCGGTGACTGGATTGCTTGTTATTCGTTTTAATAACCTTGACATTAAGTTACATATAACTGTTATTTAAATCGAAGAAATCATCGGTTTTTACTTTCATTTAAAATTTGATAATGTTGAGCTGGTCAAAGATGACACTTAATGAAATTCTACCCACTGGGATTTTTGCATCGTCAACGTTGTCAGAGGCATAACAAACATATAGAAGTGTGTCTTGGAATATTGTCAAGAAACTCGGTACATCAGGTTTGCATTAACCAAAAAGCATATAAGTTTCTGACGATTCTTTTTTCTACTTATTTTTTTATCGTGTCTATGAGATCTTTCTGCCTTGTCCTTGCTGTGGCATGGAAGAAGAATTAAAATATTTGAAAGGAATGTGAAGTGAATTTATAGGCGTTGCTCACAGATCAATGAGTTCTTGTTTTATCTAAATCAAACGTTTTCTGTTTTTTTTTAAGGATTGTTTTGGGACTTTGATGATGAAATTATTTTCCTTTAAACAAGGCGGTTTCTTTTTAAGTGTACAACCATCAAGCGATTGTAATTTCAAGAAGTATGCTAGATTACGAAAACCCGTTTTTAACGTATATTTTAAACCATATCCTCGTTGTCGAGCTACTAGTCTGTACACAGAACACGTCAGTTACCGTTCACAGGAGAATTATTCTCGAAAATGTAGTTTCACGCCAACTTTTTCATTGGGAAGTATAATATTTTGTCCATGATCTTATTTTACACTATTCACCGTGTCAAAATACAAATTACCAACAGGAAGATAATTACGGATTTTGTTTTTCCACCTTCATCATAAGTAGCTACGGCAGAATCCGCTTTTAAATTCCATGATATCAGAATCATTCATTCCTTCTTTGAATTCACTACGGGATTTAAAATATTTGTACAATCAGTTGTTGTATCTGCGCTGTCTTTCCAGCCATAATAGCAAATAAGCCAGGAGAAAAGGCGACGGAAGGTGTTATGTTTTTGAGGATTTCTACGACAAAAATGGTATGATCAGCTTTCCAGACATGCGAATGATTTTTACTAAAGTTACTTCCAAATGAGCTTCTAGAACTATTTACATCCACTAAGGTAATTTTGCCGTGAAGGAACATACATTATTATTGTGAAATACATCCATGAAACTGCATTAATACCCGATATAATTCATCTTGTGCTATCAGAAACACTATATGTTAATTCGTGCCTTCGCCACTCGTTAAAATATCACATTTTGGCATTACGAGGTGAAAAATAACCGGTATTAACGTAAGAAAAGAAGAAATCATCTACCTTTTCTCTAAAAATAAATTATTTATTGGATTTTACTTAACTTGCTGCTTTTTGCTCTGGTCTGTAACTTAGTTAAACATCATAGAGTCGAAATAATAGGGGAGGGGTTCGTATGTTAATCATGACAAAGAATTCCAAATAAATGCTTAGCTTCATCAAGTTAATTGGTTTCTTCACATAACGATGAGTTATGTGTTGGTTAATATGTTGAAAATATATGTAAATTAATATATGAACGGAAAAATAAATGCTAATAGTAGATATTTCCCTTGCAATAAATTCCAGACTTATTTCAAAATCAATCATTCATGGAAGAACATTAGGCTGTATAAATCAGAATCAGTTGGATTGGAAATCAGATGGCATAACTCCTGGAAATATTGTTTTGCAGCTACTGAAAATATTTCAAGGACTAGTCATTACATAGTTGCATACCAGCGTTGATTGAAATCCATTAATTGTTTTTGTAAGTTATGCTGTGTTAACCCCCATCAAAAGGACGGGCAACAGGAGCAGGGGTATTTGGAACTAAATGTTGACACAGAAAGCTAAATATCGAAACTTTTAATGCCTTATAAATAAATACCTGACTGCCATATTTGGTCCAAATTCAATAACTCGCAGTAAAATTATTTTCCGGAAGCAAATGTTAAAGGACGAGCTGGTGGACGGACAACGTTATTATTATAATTGTTCGTACGACTTTCTGGAGCAGATTCCTAATAACGCTTTCATCTTCGCGACTACTTTTGTTGACGGGGCAGATAGATAAATAGTAACATACACATTTTATTTTGTGTGTAAAAAAGTCAGATTGTGACTAAGAATAAACGTATTAGACAGTGGGAAATCTAATTCTCGTCTATTGTTGTTGCTTGTTGTTGTTGTTGTAGGGTTTAACGCCACTTTTCAGCACAAGATAGGATATATATATATATATATATATATATATATATATATATATATATATATATATATATATATATATATATATATATATATATATATATATATGGCGGCCAGTATTAATGGTGGAGGAAGAACCCAGGGAAACCCGGAATGAATCACCGACCCACAAGAAGCTACTAGCAAGCTTTCTCATATACCCACATTGGCCGAAACCAAGACTCGAACCCACGCAGAAAGAGGCGAGATAGCAGTGATCCGTAACGGTGAGCACTTTAGACCACTAGGCCAGTCGAGGCCTAGGTTCTCCTCTATAATGTTTACACATGTAGAATTGCATAAGTGACGCAATCATTTAGGAGACAGCTAAGCAAAAGAGTTGGTTATGTTAAGAGGAATGTCCAGGGTGTTAGCAGATCACGTGATAAGCAGAACAACTGTTTTTACTGAATTTTTACATGCTCTAATTTTTTTTAACCACGTTATTATTATTAGTGCACAAACAACTTATATTAAAACTTTAAGTTTTTTTTATCATCTATCTTCGTTGAAATTTTAGGTACATATGATTACGACAATCGTCTGTTTTACCTATAATGTTTATAGTACACCGAAAAAATAGCTGACAAAACAGTGTACGAAAGATGACATATAATACATTATTTGTCTAAATGCATTTGACATCTAACGTGGTTTCAAAAAAGTTTGATTCAGGTTTGTATAAAAGTTAAAGAGAAAGAGTAGTTATACGTGTATATTTATTTGTTGACAAGATATAAGTGTTTGTTATGTTTGACTATATACATATTATCATACATGTGTTATATATGTCAGTATATATTTTATGATCCAAAGGTACAAATGTCGTAGAAAAAAAACTCAAAAAGAGATAAATGTTAATACCTTATATTAAACTTATCAAAGTATAGAAGAAAAATTAGAAGAAGGGAATGCCATTCACAACCAAAGTTTTTATATTTTAAATAAATTAGCACAACATTAAGGTCATTCAACCATGAAATTTTAAACATTCTTCTGTTACTAAATCACTACAGACAAAAGTTAAATTCGTTTGTCACTTGATTCATATTGAATTGGAATTTCGTCAAATTACTTTTTCAGGCAGGCCTTCAAAGCGACGATTCCCCATTTAAGGACGGTAGGTCCGAACTCCATGAGGAAATTCACAACAAGTTGACCTTCCTCGGATTCAATTTTTTTCCTAATATTCTCTCTTAAACTTCCTGGTTTGTTTGGACAATGCTTTGACTCCTTTTTGATGCACTTGATCTGTTTTTGCATCATAATGATGTCATATTTGAGCTGTTCGTTTTCTATATCAAGTTGATTAATCTTGGCTTCAACTAACTGGGCTTCTTTAGAGGAAGGTGCCTCAGAATTTGAGGGTAAACTGCCAACCAACGCCCGTAGAAGTTCCTCTTCTTCTCCAACATTTTTACTATTTTCCTCAATGCTTCTTTTCATGTCATTTATAGTCCTTGTCAAGTTATCCAATCGCGACTTCCTCTGTTTATCATCCTCCTTCAAGAGTATTTTCTCGATCTTTTCATAAATGATACTAGTGTAGTGCTTCCCCTCATTCAGTCCGACAACGACGGTCACTAGAGTGAAAAGTTCCTTCATCTGTACCTCGACCTCTTCCGGAGGCGCTTCATTCTCTATGGCAATGCAGATATTGTTGTTTCTTCTAAGGACATTTTGCAAGTCAGAAGGTGCTTCATAAATGAACTGCTGAAGGGATTTCCCACTTTTGTCCAGCTTGTCCTTATGTGTAAAGACAATGATAAGATGGTTGTAAAACTCGTGTCCAAAAATATTTTCGTAGAGGTCAATAGTGTTTTTCTCCTCGGGAGTAAATCTGTCGACCTTAATTATCAAAAGAAACACATGAGGCCCTGGGGAACTTAGTGCTATACATTTGATTATCTCCTTCTGGATGATTTCGTTCGGCTTTTCTATGTCAAAAAACCCAGGAGTATCAACATAAACAAGTCTCTTTCCAAATCTTACAGCTGAATCACAATGACAATTTTCCGTAACAGAAGTAGCAGAACAAATGGAAAGAAATGTCCAAATTCCAAGAAACCTATTTCCTGTTGCACTTTTTCCACTTCCGTTCTTTCCCAAAGCAACGACTCTGATCTCTTCATCACCTAAGGATGAGAAGGAACATTTGGTCATGTTCTAAACACAAACGACAAAATGATATAACAGTTAGACGAATTTTATAGGACACTTATTCAGAGCGTAGACGATCTGACGACAATACTGTTGAAATGCCACTATGAGTCTATTTGACAAAATATGAGCCCTCATCTATTCTATGGGAAAATTGACATCTTAATCATGCTGATTATTTGAATTACGTCTATTGCAAATTTGTATTTCGAAGATAAATCAATGGAGTCAACCTGAAAATATACGAGGACCGTTTCATCTCTAAATCTATAGATTCGCTGAGTCAATGTTTATACTGTGTACTTACTGTGAACTATATTATATGTGACAAAATCTTGATCACATGACAACCGTCCTAATACGTTTTAAAACTCTGGTCTGACAAAAAATGATGCATGACAATACTTGCTTAGCACTACTGGTTACAACGTCTAAATAAGGTACCTTCTTACAGGCGCGGTTAGTAATATCACTGATCGATTGTGAGAAAGATAATAAAAAGCGACGTGTTTGTGAAGACTTTACTACAACCAATATCTGCCTTTTGCTTTTTTGTGTTGTTGAGTACCCATTCGTCAATATCTCTCTGCACTTTTCGCTGCAACATAATGGCAAAGCAGGTTGCTCTAAGCTAAGCTTTGGCAAGTTTAATTTATTTGTAAATAGCGAAAAATTTTAAGAGAAATTAAAACAACCGGTAGAGTTTTGTCCAGAAATAATGGTTAAAGTTGCAAAATATTTCATCAAGGAGTTTTACTTACATTTCCCTAATTTTTCGTGGCTCCTAAACTCTGCCATTTCAGGATATAGTCTCAGACGTAGGATATTATCCTGTGAGATAATAATAATAATAATAATAATAATAATAATAATAATAATAATAATAATAATAATAATAATAATAATAATAATAATAATATTTAATGATGATGATGATGATGATGATGATGATGATGATGATGATGATGATGATGATGATGATGATAACAACCACCATCATGTTTGCCTACCAATGGGAACTAAATTCCATTATATATCTATCATATGTCCTCCGTACTTCCAATGAGTTTTTTTTGGGGGGGGTGCACGGTGCTTATTGGGATCAATACATCACCCCCTTCCTTCACTTTGGGTGGGCGGATACCCCACTTAAAGTGAAGGAAGGAGATGGTGTAATGGTATAGCAGAAAGTAAATGATCTTTTATCATATATTGTCTGGGATATGTGACATACATATTTACAAAACTATCTTTTCTACCTTTCTATGGCGAATGTAAGTAAATCAAATGCATGTAATGTAACACAGTTTTTATTTAGTTAACATTAACAAGGGTTCTCTCTTCAAATAATACTAAGAATACATTTTAAAATCCCTATCTCACTCCAAGAAATAAATTGATCGGTCCCTTATGCGCATGTTAATTTAATTAAATAATGATTATACGCCCTCAAGAAGGAAGTTAATCACAGATCGATGACAAAAACAAATTTGATTAATGTGGTCGGGAGAATAAATCTTACTCACGCAAATCAAAATCCCTTCGCCTTCAATGTGCTGAATCGTCCAGGGTAAAGTAAAATAGATGCTGGAAGCAAGCCAAGCAGAAAACTATGATATCAGTTGGCTGTGGATATTATACAAATAGTCTGGCACAAACAGCCAATCGGCCAGCCCCCCCCCCTATCGCTGTTATTAATAGCTGCTGTTCATCGACTGTTATTAATAGATGCAATTATTCCAAAGGTCTATTTTCGTTTAAATTTTGGGGATTTTCCAAATCAGGTTTGAAGAAAAAGTAAAGAAGAAAATAATTGTGAGTAGATCCAATACGTAAGGTTATAAACAACAGTAGCCTTCTTATATTTCCTTTTTATTTTCTTGCCCTACCTGTAATAGCAAAAATCATATACAATGATAGGGCATCCGCTCAAGTGAAAAATTCAAGTACTTTTCCAGCCCTTAACAGGGCTTAGGAAATAAATATCAGGAATATCAAATATGGATAGTAAAATAATATACAGAAAAATGAGTGATACAAACACCGAGTCTAGACACGCTAAAGAACAAGATTGTTGATGAACCGGTCATGCTGATATTCTAAGAACCAGATGACCAAAACATGGTCTAACAATTTTTTTTAAAAAATTCAAGGAATTGTCAAGTTTAGAACAAAACATCAGATTGCAAGAATTTCAATGTCTGGGATTAAAAACAAACAAACAAACAAACAAAAAACAACAACAACAATAACAACATCTAGTACTATGACTGTTTCATGATAATTCCATTTTTTACGGGGGGGGGGCCTAAGTGGCCAAGTGGTCTAAAGCGCTCTCCGTTACGGATTACTGCCATCTCACCTCTGCGTGGGTTCAAGTCTAACATTCGGTGAATGTGGTTTTGTGAGAAAGCTTGTCATTAGCTTCTCATATGTCGGTGGTTCTTTTCGCGGATTTCCCGGTTTTTTCCTCCACCATTAATACTGGCCGCCATGTATCGTGTGCTGAAAAATGGCGTTAACCCCCAGAACAACAAAAACAACCATTTTGTACAACAATAGTATTACTGGTAGTAGACAAGATCAACCTTTTTTCCCTAGATCTCTCTCTCTCTCTCTCTCTCTCTCTCTCTCTCTCTCTCTCTCTCTCTCTCTCTCTCTCTCTCTCTCTCTCTCTCTCTCACACACACACACACACACATACACACACACACCGTCGTTAGGCGTGATTTACATGTTGCAATAACAGTGTTGACAATTTTTGCTGGTCTTGGGCTATAAGATGAGAATTATACATTAAAATGACTGTGCCAATGTTACATAGGCAAGTATGTTCAGATGTCTGAGTTCATTCGGTGAGGTCTCGGACAAACAGGAAGTTTGATATGACTGTAAAATTAAATTAGTCCACAGAGATTACATCTTTGCTAGCCAAATTTGTTTGCTTTCTCTATGTGATAACCCATATTGATGACATTTATTGGATATTATGAGTTGCCTCCCTTAGTATGTAATGCCAACTAACCAAGATGGTGTATAAGCGGTGCAAATTTACATCGGCCTAAAATAATGGAGACAATTAACCTTAAAAGGATAATTTGTAAGCTTAACATCGAAAACATGACTACGTACGAGACAGAATCTACTACAGGTGTATTTGAGTGAAACGACGTTTTTTTGACAAACACGAACCTGCGTTTGGAAAATTGCTTTTTAAAATGTTCATACCAGTTGAGTGCTACCCTTGTTTCGATCATGTTTGAACAGTATTCAGATTTGAAGAAGTTGATTTTTATTGGGTGCGGTGGCTTTCCGCCGCATCCTAAGAAATTCACAAAGCCGAAGCACATACATATCTGATCGATCTGCCAAGGCGTAGATAGAGTTAGCATATCGGAACCTTGGCTAGCGAAGATGCTGAGATTGATAATGCAGTAGAAACTGATTCTCAGTTGTGGATTGGTCAGGTACTAAAAATATTTTGACTAGCCTCTATTTTTCATTATTGTTAAATATACAAACAAGATACCGGGAAGGTAACACGACGGTGTGTTAGAGCGAGGCGAAAAACTGAAGTGAGGGAGTTTAAATATATATTACTGTAAGACTAATTCGAACATTATTTATACGGTCTAATACACTAATTTTGGCATTTATTTTATCCACGTATAAATTAGCTTATCTTGGTTTTGAGAAATTATGTGTGTTACACAAACAAACAGTGATGTCAGTGATAGGAAACTAATCTGAGTGAAGTGCAGTTATTACCTAACTCATAACAACTCAATAAACGTCCCTGTGTTTTTTTCTGAATTCAATGCAGGTAATGAGGTCAATCCTGAAGTTGATGAAACAGACTACGACAGAACTACTTTTTCAACATCAGTACACCAATTAGATCCTCGTAGTGCAAACAGTTGATGTTACTAACGTTAACCCTATCTACACCTTGGCGGATCGATCGAATATTTAAATGCATTGTCCTCTGGACATATTGGATATCATGAGTTTCCTCGCTTAGTATGTAATCCCAACAAACCAATAGCGTGTATCAGCGGTACATTGTACATCGGCCTAAAACAGTGTAGACGATGAGCCTCAAAAGAATACTTTTTAAGTTTAACATCGAAAATATGACTATGTACCAGATAGAGGCTAATAAAGATGTATTTGTGTGAAAGTGGTCTTTTTTTTTTTTTTTTACAAAAACAGACCTGCAGTAAAAAAAAATTGCTCATTTATATATCCATTCCAGATGTGTGCTTACCTTGTCTCGATTATGTTGGAATAGTGTTCAGATTTGAACAACTTTTGATAGGGTGCAGCCGCTTGCCGCCGCATCCAAATGAAATTCACAGACCCAAAGCACGTAAATATTCTGATCGATCCGCCAAGTATCTTCGCTAGCCAAGTTTCTGATATGTCAACCCTATATACACCCTACAGCAGAAACTGATTCACAGTTGTGGATTGGTCAATTACTAAAATATTTTGAATAAGCTTTTCTTTCATTTTTGTTAAATATTAGGCGACTCAATGCAACTCATTATTTTGTAAGCTAAACAAAAAGTATGTTTTCTAGCCAATCAGATGTTCATAGCAAACTCACGAGTAGGTCTTATTTTAAAGCTTTTTGTCTCAGTTTCACCACTTTAATTAACTGTAATATTGAAAATGTAGTTTCGTTCATTGATTTACATACAAAATTGATACCGGTAAGGTAAAACGGCGGTGTGTTAGCGCGAGGCAAGAAACTGGGAAAACTAAATCTCGTCTATTGTTGTTGCTTGTTGTTGTTGTAGGATTACATCTTCGCTAGCCAAATTTATTTGCTTTCTCTATGTGATAACCCATATTGATGACATTTATTGGATATTATGAGTTGCCTCCCTTAGTATGTAATGCCAACTAACCAAGATGGTGTATAAGCGGTGCAAATTTACATCGGCCTAAAATAATGGAGACAATTAACCTTAAAAGGATACTTTGTAAGCTTAACATCGAAAACATGACTACGTACGAGACAGAATCTACTACAGGTGTATTTGAGTGAAACGACGTTTATTTGACAAACACGAACCTGCGTTTGGAAAATTGCTTTTTAAAATGTTCATACCAGTTGAGTGCTACCCTTGTTTCGATCATGTTTGAACAGTATTCAGATTTGAAGAAGTTGATTTTTATTGGGTGCGGTGGCTTTCCGCCGCATCCTAAGAAATTCACAAAGCCGAAGCACATACATATCTGATCGATCTGCCAAGGCGTAGATAGAGTTAGCATATCGGAACCTTGGCTAGCGAAGATGCTGAGATTGATAATGCAGTAGAAACTGATTCTCAGTTGTGGATTGGTCAGGTACTAAAAATATTTTGACTAGCCTCTATTTTTCATTATTGTTAAATATACAAACAAGATACCGGGAAGGTAACACGACGGTGTGTTAGAGCGAGGCGAAAAACTGAAGTGAGGGAGTTTAAATATATATTACTGTAAGACTAATTCGAACATTATTTATACGGTCTAATACGCTAATTTTGGCATTTATTTTATCCACGTATAAATTAGCTTATCTTGGTTTTGAGAAATTATGTGTGTTACACAAACAAACAGTGATGTCAGTGATAGGAAACTAATCTGAGTGAAGTGCAGTTATTACCTAACTCATAACAACTCAATAAACGTCCCTGTGTTTTTTCTGAATTCAATGCAGGTAATGAGGTCAATCCTGAAGTTGATGAAACAGACTACGACAGAACTACCTTTTCAACATCAGTACACCAATTAGATCCTCGTAGTGCAAACAGTTGATGTTACTAACGTTAACCCTATCTACACCTTGGCGGATCGATCGAATATTTAAATGCATTGTCCTCTGGACATATTGGATATCATGAGTTTCCTCGCTTAGTAGGCGGTGTGTTAGCGTGAGTCAAGAAACTGGGAAATCTAATTCTCGTCTATTGTTGTTGCTTGTTGTTGTTGTAGGGATTAACGCCACTTTTCAGCACAAGATAGGCTATACATGGCGGCCAGTTTTAATGGTGGAGGAAGAACCCAGGGGTGATGTAGTTTTCGAAGATCTATTACTGGTAAGAGTAATTCGAACGTTATTTATACAGTCTAATACGCTGATCTTGGCATTTATTTTTTCCACGTATAAATTAGCTTTTCATGGTTTTGCGAAATTATGTGTGATACATAAACAAACAGTGGGGCCCCGAGTGGCCAAGTTGTCTAAAGCGCTGTCCGTTACAGATCACTGCCATCTCACCTCTATATGTGTGGATTCGAGTCTAGGATTCGGCGAATGTGGATATGTGAGAAAGCTTGCCAGTAGCTTCTCGTGGGTCGGTGGTTCTTTCCGGTGATTTCCCGGTTTATTCCTCCACCATTAATACTGGCCGCCATGAATAGCCTATCGTGTGCTAAAAAATGACGTTAAGCCCAACAACAAAAACAACAACAACAACAAACAGTGACGTAAGTGATAGGAAACTTAATCTGAGTGAAGTGCCGAGTACTCACCTAACTCACACAAACTCAGTAAACGTTCCTGTATCTATTCTGAATTAAGTGCAAAGAAGTTGATGAAACAGTCTACGATGGTTCAATTATTTTAACATCAGAACACCAAATGGTTCCTCATAGTGTATCTGTCGATATTACTAACATAAGTCATTCTGGCATCAGCATTCAAGATTTCATTTCACAGTTTATTCCTGTTACAGTACAAGCGTTGCGACCGATGTTCGATCAAATTATTCATTAATCTTTTGAAAAGTGCATTAAGTCACCGATCATTGAGAATCACTGTAAAAATATCCAGCTCTTCAAGAAAAAACTTCATTAAAAAAAATTACTAAAATTGCAACAAAATGCAGGAATAAATTGATAGTCTAACACTTCGGAGTGATAAATCTGAACAGTATTCGAAACAGTATTGTTTACATTTGATAAATGTACAATTGAACCCTAAGAGGGACAGCGCGTGTTTCAAGACAAGCTGCACGTGAACGTCGGGCCGCAAGGCATTGACCGTGCTTACAGTGTTAGGAAGAAAGGAAGCTTTCTGAGCTTTCGGTTCCGGTCATACAAGGTAAAAACAAAGGTTATTCGTGCGAGGAAAGCCCTGAAAGACGACCCTGACAAAGCAATTAACATATGCATTCTAGTCTACATTTTAATAACTCTGGCATAATTTTCAAATTTTGATAGCCTATACACATAAATTGTCTGTCTCTACGTAAAATCTCCCAACCGTAACCCTTGGTACATCTAACGCTCAAATCAATAATGTTTTTAGAATATTATTTTTATTTGCTTCCTGTTTATCACTTTTATTTCGTCATAAGTAATGTTTCCAATTCAAATTTCTCTAGTCTTATCATCTTCATTAGAAACCCCAGGTTCAATAAGATGGATAACATGGCTGGGACATACTAGTTATCCGATGCTTGGATTCAGGATTCGTTCTTGCTTATCCCATTTCCTTCATTCCATGAACCTCTATCGTCTAATAGTTAGTATAATTATTTTACATGGGATAATCTTTGGACTATTCCGCAATCGAGCCAGACCTCTGCATAGGAAGGAATTGTTGAACTTTTTCGATTTTTGATTTGCAAATCACCAACTGATTATTGGTCTAATAGCCACATGTATTAAAGTTTTGTGTAGATTATAAGTATTCACATGAAGCAGACAAGCTTAAGCCAAAAGATCATACAACCAAACACGCAATTTCCAAATTGTATTCATGTGCGTTTTTAGTTTATTGGTATTATCAGCAGTCATGTTTGTACTGTGGATTTCACTCTTAATTATGCTTTCATGGGATGTAGAACTAAATCCAAGTCCTTTGACACAGATAGCTGCATCATCATCATCATCATCATCATCATCATCATCATCATCATCATCATCATCATTTTTATATAGCAACTCCTCTCTAGCAGACAATTGTTATGTGACAAGGGCTCCTACTTAGTAACAAAGAAAATAATAAAAGCCAACAAGCGTTATATATTTTAACAAAATCATTTATTTCCCTAGAAAACAATGTGAACCTCGGTAAACAGGACTTATGGTTTGTGAATATAATCCAAAATTTAATCCTAATAATGAAAAATACAAGTCCTATCACTAAATTGTTTTGCTAGAATCCAGGTTCGAATCTCGACGACATACACATATGGATGGCGATGACGTCAGATATGGTCCGTGTACGAATATCAACAATTCCTCAACTGAATCAAAGTTTTTGTTTCCTAATAATTCCAGAATAAATGTCCACTAAATATATTTCAGAATGTTTTTAATAAAAATGTCAACTTGGTTGAGTTTCCAGGAGAATAAATTATTAAATAAAATAATCAGATGAAAAACAAACAATCTGGCAACAAATAATTTTGAAACTAGCACACAAGCGATTTAATTAAATATGCGTAACACAATATAATATCGTTCTTACATTCAAACATACGATCGTTTCGTCGTAAAGAAGATTACATATCAACCCATATTGATGACTTAAGCGGTTATCAAGAGAGAACTTATTGCACAGTTCCTTCAATATCTTAAAACGACTCTGAGAGAAAAATATTAAGAATGTGTATTTGAACCCCAAAAACATCATTTCAGTCTCGCGAGATGGGTCATGTGGTCTCTCTCGTACCACAAGAGATCTATCACGTACAGCAGTGTAGCCCCTTTTAAGAACCAATAATAAGAAAATGTTATTTACACATGGTGATCACGCAAGCAAAACATGGCCTTGATACTGACCAATCATTTTAACTTCCTGTTTACGAACTTCCCAACCGAAGACGAACTAGGTTAACTAAAAATAATTCTCATGTAAGACGTTTTACGTCTTAGATAAACATTTACGAAAAGAAAATATCGAATTACTGAAAAAAATTCGAATGCGTGAAATAATCATTGCAATAAAATGTAACGAAACAAAAATAAAAAAAGAATTTTGAAACCAGCACACAAGCGATTTAATTAAATATGCGTAACACAATATAATATCGTTCTTACATTCAAACATACGATCGTTTCGTCGTAAAGAAGATTACATATCAACCCATATTGATGACTTAAGCGGTTATAAAGAGAGAACTTATTGGACAGCATTGTAATTATTTCATATACGTAGTTTATAGACCTCCATCAGTAGCAGTGGTATTATGGGATTCCTTAAAAACAGTTGAGCGTGCTCTCAATTTTCATACAAACATTTTTTTTTTACTCGGAGGTCTGAATGACGACTTAATAAAAGCTAACTTGAGAAATCTCAGGGATATAATGACAGTGAACACTTTAGAAGATATAATAATTGATTCAACCAGTATCACTGACGTCTCATCTTCTTCACTTGACCCAGTTATAGCAACTTGCACAGTTGACGTGTGTGTTTCCTCTTGAACCATTTATAATGAGCATCGAGATACATTTCTGATAATTAAAACTGATTTTAATGTTTTCTCAAAGGACAAGAGAAAAGTTTGGTTCTATAACATAGCTGATTTTAAGAAAATAAACGAAATTTTCTTACAACAAAACTGGGAAAGTGTATTTCAAAGTTGTAATAAAATTAACGAAGCCGCAGGTAGACTTACTGTCTTTGTTTACCGATTTTATTTTAAAAAATATTTTGTTACACAAAAACTTTCAACTGTGTGTCGAAAAGATAAATTTTGGTATGAGAGTAAATTATGCAGAGAACAGTAACAAAGAATTACTAATTCCCTCCTATAGTCACACTTTTGAAAAAAGCTTAGAAATAAAGTAAACAACTCTAACAAACTGCAAAAGGAAAATTGTATTTAAAATATAATAACATTGAAAACATGGCACACAACCCCATTGAATACTGGAATCTAATTAGACATGTAATTAAACAGAACAAGGGTCCCCGAGTGGCCGATTTGTCTAAAGTGCTGACCGTTACGAATCACTGCCATCTCACCTCTGTCTACGTGAGTTCGAGTCCAGACTCGGCTAACGTGGGTAAGTGAGAACAATACTGCAAATGGAAACATAATAGCATAGTTACTTATCATTTTTTTCTGTCTGCTTATGTCACACTCTTGAAGGTGATACACCTTCATTATTATTCTTATTCTCTCTCTCTCTCTCTCTCTCTCTCTCTCTCTCTCTCTCTCTCTCTCTCTCTCTCTCTCTCTCTCTCTCTCTCTCTCTCTCTCTCTCATATACACACAAAACAGAACAGAACAGAACATTGTGTTGTACATTTTATTCCAAATTTGCTTTGTTCCTTTCTTTTTTACTTTTGTTTTCGGAAGTAAATATATTTGCTGGAACTAATATTCACTTTGATTTTGGATGTCCTTAGTATTTTAATTTATCTTCTCCACGGTACAAGAGCATTGCACGTATAGAGCTTGTTAGCTAACCAATTTATGGAACATAGGTGTTAGTGTTTGTATACTTTTGTTTCATTCTGTTCTGCATTTTGCCCATAACAAATTTTGTATGCTACTATTACCACTGGTACTGAGACGATGACGTAAGGTGGCAACATTAAGAAATGAGGGTTTTGTCATAAAGGTTGAATTTTAATAGTAGCTGCAGTATGGATGGATGGATAGAAGAATGGTTGGATAGATAGATGGAATGATGGATGGAAATGGGAAAGGATGTGGGTATGTAAATAAGTATATATAGATTTGGTTTTAAACAAATTCAATTGGAATATTTACAGCACATGGGGTCTGGCTACAAGTTCTCATACTTTGAAGCAGCACTCTATACGAGTAGGTACATGAAAAGTGCGGCCTAGTGGTTAGAGCGGGAGGTCGCGAGTTCGAACCACGGTCGAGTCATACCAAAGACTGGAAAAAATGAAAGAAACAGCTGTCTTGCTATGCGCTCAGCATTAGGAGCTTAGTGTTAGGACTTGTCGGCCTGGTGTCAGGATAATTTCAGTGTGTGGGGTGCTACATGTTTTCGACATGATGCCCCAGTGCTAAATATCACAATAAACTGTCACATGCAGATATCGTAGCGATATGACTGAATTTTTTTTTACAGCTACGTGAAAAATCCAAATCCCCCACCCCCACCCCCACCCACCCCACCCCCACCCCCACAAATTCGCATGTCAAGTGCCAATAACTAACAGTGTGTGTGTGTGTGTGTGTATATATATATATATATATATATATATATATATATATATATATATATATATATATATATATATATATATATATATATATATATATATATATATATATATACTTATGCGTGGATCAGAAACACAGTACATTAATACAAGTGAATATCATAAATTTAATCGTAATTGAAAAGGTAATAAAAAAGCGTATAACAACTATTTTGTAGAAGAGAAATTGATAGAATGGTACAGGACATCTTCACTAGCCAAGGTTTTAAAAACCCTATATACACCTCGGCATACCGAGGAGATATTTCTGAACTTCGAGTCTGTGAAATTCATTGGACGCATAGGCAAGCCATCGCATCCAATCAAAGTTAAGTTGTTCAAATTTGAACACTGTTTCTACGTGATCGAGACAAGGGGAACACACAACTTGAATGGAATGATAAATAAGCAATTTTACAGTGTCGGTCCGTGTTTGCACAAATACGTTTCACCCAATATACATCAACTGTCAACATATTGTCATATCAATATTGTCATATCAATATTGATATCAACATATCAATATTGTCATATCAATATACTTTCGATGTTAAACTTACAAAGTATCCTTTTTGGGTCAATTGCAACTACCGTTTTCAGTGGATGTATATTGTACCACGCTATTGGTAAGTTGGAATTATATATTAAGGGAGGTAACACATGGAAAGCAACACATGGAATCAAAGCAGCAGTATAGTAGTTCGATCCGCCAAGGTGTAGATAGGGTTATCGGAACCTTGGCTAGCGAAAATGGGTACAGGAGGGAGATCATGCCAGTAGGCAAATTATCTTACACGATCATTTAGTATCTTTAATACAAGTCTGGAAGATTTCAAAGATGCGAATATTTGGTCACTTGATAGCTCAGCTTATTCAAACAGCAATACGGCGTGTGTGTGTGTGTGTGTGTGTGTGATTTGTAATTTAGCTTTAATGGATGTAATCATATTGCTTCGATGTCTGCAGTGTGGCAGTTTTAGTCATGTCTAGCACTTGAACATTGTGTCGCAGATAAGTAGCATCATGTCACACCCAGTAACAATATCCTGTGTCCAGACCGACCAGTCCTAACACTAATCTCCTAATGCTGAGCGCCAAGCGAGACAGCTGCTAATACCATGTATATATCTTTTGTTGTGGCTAGGCCGGAGTTCGAACCAGCGACCTCCTGTATCCGTGGCAGACAGTCTAACCCTTTAACCATTGGAGTGGTGCAATACATTTGTACTAATACCGATGAATAATTGGTTAAAAATTTGCATTAGCCTCAGTCTTGGTAATGTATGTTTCATTCAAATAGAGACATAATGGTAAATAGTCTTAAAAAGCATCTTTTCATGTGCACGACGGGCTATCAGCGAGAAAATTTGAAAATAAATCATCAGTTAATTCACCGCAGTTGTTTCGTATCCAAGCATGAATGATTGATGATTTCCTGCAAAATTTTATTTTGCAAATAAATATTGTGCATGAAGACATGAATGGACTCATGAACGAAACTTATTGGATTCATAAATTAGATAATTTGTATCCTAATGGCTTTAATACCAATGCACTGTATAAAATTGCATAATTTTCTTTGAAACTGATAAATTGTATATTCTTTATAACAATATAATTGTATGTATGACTGTTTTTATTTTATTATTTTACTGATTCAAGTTTCATTAAAGATTAGTGTATCTTTTAGATCCTGTCATATAATTGTTATGATGATCTATAGTATTTATGACGTTACAAAGTGACGTAATTTTAGAATATAAAAACGTCATCTGTTTCTTTCAAAACATTTCGTGCCGAAAGAATCATGTATTTAATGCGAAACTAGTTGCACGAAGTTATCGGTGTTTGTGTTGTTTTTTTTGTTTGTTTTTTTTTTTATCCCAATTCTGCAAAATTTTATAATTTTTGTGTGGAAGATGTAAGTTAAGAGGGAGAAGAACGATGTAATGGGATCCATCATATTTTCTGTAAACATTGTTAGTAGAAGCGCTATGGGTAAGTCCAGTTGCAATCCTTCCGCTTCAATGTGCAGTGTATTGAGTCTTAATAGGTCAACGGCAGAGTAATTTTCCGGTAAGGTCATTGATATCTAAATATATATATATATATATATATATATATATATATATATATATATATATATATATATGTATGTCTTTATATATGTATATATATTTATATATATATATATATATATATATATATATATATATATATATATATATATGTATGTATATATGTATATATATGTATATATATATATATGTATATATATATATATGTGTGTATATGTATATATATATATATATATATATATATATATATATATATATATATATATATATATATATATATATATATATATATATATATATTTGGGTGGAACCAGCAAATAAGTTTGATTTACTTAGAGGTATTAACGAATACTTTCTGAAGTCGACCAGAAATATAATACTTCGTCAACTAGTTAACGGAGAATCTATTCTATCTATTTTAATTTAAAAGGCAATATATTATTCCAGATGCGATCAAAAGCCATCGAAACATCACAAAATATTCTTTGCTCGAGTCTAGAAATGCATATGCAATGGCAGATATCTATTAACTGAATTATTGTGGAAATTCGAGGGAGCAAACTACACTGGTATTTATAAGGAGATTATCTGAATTCAAATGGTTGTAAATAAATTCAATATAAGTCTTTCCATTATTTTCCCTACATAGGATTTCCGGGTATACCTTTTGAAAAACTGGTATCACAATAGTTTCTTTCTAAATATTGGAAACAGTTGTCCTCTTAATGATTTCTTGAATAATATGCACATAAATTTGGCAATGGTTGTGGATGCCCATTTTAACATTCGATGACTGATCTTTTGACAAGGTAGAATTTTTCTTATATCTAAAATATTTTGTTCTATTTTAGGTATTTCTGATAATCTTTAATTCATATTGTAATAGCTTTCAGGTAGTTCAGCTTTAACGTAATTCAATTTGTATATTGATGTTATAAAAGTGTTTAACATTCTGTACTCTCCAAATCAGTAAATGCTCTTACGATAGGGTCATAGTCTCTTGTAAAGTCGAGTGGTGGTATTATATTTTTTGTTTTGTTTAATTACATTTCTAGCTAGATGACAATATTCACTGCCCCATGTTTTTATTGTTATCATATTTTGAATACAATTTTCCTTTTTGCAATTTATTGTGGTTGTTTACACTATTTCTAAGCTTTTTTTTAAAATTGTGATCAGAAATCAGAAATTGTGACCATAGGCTTCGATTATAATTTTTTCCCTCTTTATACGATCTTACTTTTTTGTGGTTCTGCATAATTTACTGTCATACCAAAATTTATCGTTCGGACTTATAGTTACAAGTTTTGAGAGAACACAAAATAACATCGGTAAACAAAAAAGTAAGTCTAACTGCGGGTTCATTAGGTTTAAAACAACCTTAAAACATACTTTCCCAGTTTTGTTGTAAGATGATCTCATTTAATTTCTTAAACTCAAAGCCAGCTTTGTTATAGAACCGAACACAGAGAGAGAGAGAGAGAGAGAGAGAGAGAGAGAGAGAGAGAGAGAGAGAGAGAGAGAGAGAGAGAGAGAGAGAGAGAGAGAGAGAGAGAGAGAGAGAGAGAGAGAGAGAGATCTGGGGAAAATGTAGCTTTTGTCTGCTAGCCGTATTACTATTGTGGAAAAAAGGAGTTATTTATTATTTTTGTTCCCATATTCAGGGTTCGTGCGTTTCCATAACACATTGTGCTAGATATTTTAAAATTTAAATCCAAGGCCTGGAAATTCTTGAGATCTGAAGTGTTTGTTCTAAACTCTATGAAAAGTCCTTGTAAATTATATATTTTTTCTTATAAGTTTTTAGACCATAGTTTGGTTCTTAGATTATCAGCATGATCGGTGAATCACCAATCTTGTTCTGCAGCGTGTCTAGACTCGGTATTTCAGCTTCCTTCATTTGTATCACTCTTTTTTCTGTATATGATATAACTATCTATATTTGAGGTCCTGGATATTTATTTCTGAAGCCCAGGAAAGGCTTGGAAATGTCTTGAATTTTTCACTTGAGCGGAAGCGTACAAACCCTGGCATAGTCTATGATTTAACATATCACAAATAAGGAATAAAATGGAAAGGAAATATTAAAAGGATACTGTTGTGTACAACTATACCTATTGGATCTATTCACAGTTATTTTCTTCTTCACGTTTTGTTAAAAAGTGTTCGGGAAAAACCCTAAAAATTTAAACGAAAACAGACTTTTGGGATAACTGCATCTTTTAATAACAGCTGATGAACAGCAGCTATTAATAGCAGCGATTTTTTTTGGGGGGGGGAATGGCTGAGTTGTTGTTTGCGTCAGACTATATATATATGATATACATTACCAGCAGATGTCAAGTTTTCTGCGTGGCTTGCATCCAGCATCTTTTCCCTGGACGATTCAACACATTATAGGCGAAGTGCTTTTGATTTGCGTAAGCAAGCTTTCTTCAGACCACTTCGATCAAATTTGTTTTTATGTCGCTGATCAGTGATTATTTCGCTAACACCCTATCAGAAGGTATGTAATCATTATAGAACTAAGCTTACATGCAAATAAGGGACCGACCATTTTATTTCTTGGAGTGGTATTTTAAAAGTAGTCTTGGTATTACTTGAAGAAAGAACGATTGTTGCTTAACTGAACAAAATCTGCGTCGGTACATTAATGTGATTTACATACATTCGCCATAGTAAAGTAGTAAAGTTAGTTCTGTTGTTGTCGTAGTCGTTGAAGGGTTCAACGCCATTTTTTTAGCACAAGATATGCTATACATGGCGGACAGTACAAATGGTAGAGGAAGAACTCTGGAAGATCCTCGGAAAGAACCACCAACCTATGAGAAGCTACTGGTAAGCTTTCTCACGTACCCACATTAGCCGAACCTGAGATTCTAACCCACGCAGACAGATGTGATATGGCGATGATCCGTAAAGGTGAGCGCTTTAGACCACTCTGCCACTCAGGGCCCCAAAGTTAGTTTTGTTTACATGTATGTCACGATTCCCAGACCATGTAATGATCAGTACTTTCCGCTATCTCATTTAATATTGCTGTGTAGGGTAGTGTATACTGGGAACGATAGGGGAGATTGAGGAATGGATGGGGTAGGAATTGATAGATTCTAGTCTTGGAGGAAGACGACCGCGTAAGAGTAACTTTTCCACAGATTCGATGTTTATTGTGTCTATGTTAGGAATTACTTCTCAGCTTTGCACAGTTAGAAATCACTTCTCAGCTTTGCATAATTAGAAATCACTTTTTATCTTTGCACAAATTTGAAATTTCTTTTCACCGAATCTGGTTGTGAAACAACAATAACAACAGCAGCAATACTACTACTACTAGTAGTCATAATAATCACTGACGTCGATTCAAATGATAGAAGTTTGAACTTCTTGTTGCTAATTGTAGACACCCATATGAAGCAACAACAACAAAGGATAACGTTCTTGTCAAAGGAATCCACACCAAAATTAATTATTTGAAATATATCCTATTCTGGGCAATACATTCAGGCAAAGGCTAAGAATAAGTTTAATACTCTGAAAGTACATGCCCTTACATAAAAAAATAAAAAACATTATTATACAAGGAAGCTGTTTAATAATCCTTTTAAATTCACGACTCTTTTTAAATAGAACTTCGATATAATCTTCCACGTATTTTCCGTGTAACGTAAAATTACATAAAGGGCTGCAGATAATACCGAAGGATTACAGTGCTCCTCCTACCGTGAGGCTGCTCTCATTATAAGTTCCAGACTCTTATTGGAAGTACGAAAATCAAACACACACACGCATATATATATATATATATATATATATATATATATATATATATATATATATATATATATATATATATATATATATATATATATATTGTAGACACGGTAGAGGTAGCTATTATTATTATTATTATTATTATTATTATTATTATTATTATTATTATTATTATTATTATTATTGTTGTTGTTGTTGTTATTATTATTATTATTATTATTATTATTATTATTATTATTATTATTATTATTATTATTATTATTATTATTATTATTATTATTATTATTATTATTTAACAGGATACCTCTTCATATGGCAGAGTGTAGGAGCTTCGAAGAATTTAGGAAATGTAAGCAAAACTTCTCAATGAAACATTTTGCAATTTGATCCATTATGTCTGAAGAAGACTCTACTTGTTTTTATTTTCCTTACAAGATTTCGCTTCTAATAAAAAAATTAAACTTTTTAAAGATAGGTCTTGATCTTTCTGCGTTGTTAAAATGACTTTACGCACAACGAATGGTTGAGAGCGTTATTAAATTATTAAAGAACGGGTGCTTTATGACAGTCAAACAGCTGCAGATATTGATTGTAGTCAAGTTCTTTACAAATTTGTCGCAGTTTATTAATTATTAAATGGATCAGTCACACTATTAACCACTCCGATACGATGGTACATGTTTCAGAAATCATGACCAATTAAAAAAAAACACTGTCATACCATATTCTTGTCATATTATAATCTTGAAACGTGTTAGGACGGTTTACATGTGATAGAGACATGTTCACAATATAAACATTGTCTCAGCGAATCTATAGATTTAGAGAGGAAAGAGGCATCGTTCAAATTCAGTTTGACACTTTTGATTTATGATCTTACTGTAACGTGTCTTGGCTACAACAAATTTTGTAACAGCGATAATTCCAATAATCAGCACGTTCCTAATATCAATTTTTTTTACATCGAAGTGGTGAGCGCTCATAATTCAGTCAAATAGACTATAAATGGTATTTAAACAAAGTCCATATTGTACAAGAATGATACTCGGCTGTATCATTTTGTGCTTTTTATTTAAACATGACCAATAATTCCTTCTCATCCTCAGGTGACTTTGAAGAGTACAGAGTCGTTGCTTTGGGAAAGAACGGAAATGGAAAAAGCGCAACAGGAAATAATTTCCTGGGAAATGGGACATTTATTTCACTTTGCTCTGCCAAATCCGTTACGGAAAATTGTCGGTGTGATTCAGCTATAAGATTTGGAAAGAGACTTGTTTATGTTGATACTCCTGCCTTTTTCGACATTGAAAAGCCGAGCGAAATCATCCAGAAGGAGATAATCAAATGTATAGCACTAAGTTCACCAGGGCCTCATGCGTTTCTTTTGATAATTAAGGTCGACAGATTTACTCCCGAGGAGAAAAACACTATTGACCTGTGTAGAAATATTTTTGGACATGAGTTTTACAACCATCTTATCGTTGTCTTTACCCATAAGGACAAGCTGGACAAAAGCGGAAAATCCCTTCAGCAGTTCATTGCAGATGCACCTTCTGACCTGCAAAATGTCCTTAAAAGAAACAACAATATTTGCATTGCCATAGAGAATGAAGCGTCTCCGGAAGAGGTCGAGATACAGATGAAGGAACTTTTCACACTTGTGACTGTTGTTGTTGGATTGAATAGGGGGAAGCACTACACTAATACCACGTACGAAAATATCGAGAAAAGACTCTTGAAGGAGGAGGACAAGCAGAGGAAGTCACGCATGGATAACTTAACAAGGACTATAAATGACAAAAAAGAAAGCCTGAAGCAAAAAAACAAAGATGTTAAAGAAGAAGAGGAACTTCTGCTGGCGTATGTTGTCAGTTTACAATCAAATACTGAAGCAACTTCCTCAGAGGAATCTCAGTCAGCTGAAGCCAAGATTAACAAACTTTATATAGAAAACGAACAGCTCAAATACGAGATCATAATGATGAAAAATGAGATCAGGCGCATCAAAAAAGAGTCAAAAGATTATCCAAACAAACCAGGAAGTTTTAGAGAGAACATTAGGAAAATGATTGAATCCGAGGGAGGACAACTTGTTTTGAATTTCCTCAAGGAGCACGGACTTGACATCCTTACTTGGGGCATCATCGCTATGAAGTCCTACCTGAAAAAGTAATTTGACACTGTCACAATTTAATATGAAACTTGCGACAAACTAAATTAACTTATTACGGCAGTGATTTAGTAATAGTAATTCGTTCTGAGTTGCAATCTTTCCTTCTACTTTTTCTTCTATAATTTGAGAAGTTTAATAAAAGCCTATGACATTTAACCTTCAGAGTTTCTTTTCTATGACATTTTCACTTTTGGATCACAAAATTTACACTGACTTTAATGGCACAGAAAGAACACGTACACATGATAATTCTTCTGTATTTATTCAAATATAACAAACACGTATATATTCTCTTTCTCTCCAACTCCTACAAAAATGAAATATTGTTGCCACATGCATACGAGATATAATTAGTCAAACACTTTATTGTTTAATCTTACGTACGCTTTATTTTGTCAATTATTTTTCACGTATACCAAACCATATAGGTAAAACGGATGATTATAATAATCATAGCTACATCGAATTTGAATGTAAACAGATGAAGAAAATAACTTATAATTTGTTTGTGCACTAATATTGTGTATGAAAAATCGATGCGTGTGAAAATCGCGGTAAATGCAGTTGTACCAGTACCATGTGTCCTGCAAACACTTTGGACATTCCTTTTTACGTAACAAACTTGCTTCCTTCGTTGTCTCCTAATTGATCGCATAACTTATGCAATTCTGTATACTTAAACATTGCATACAAGAGTTAGATTTCCCGTCGAAGGAGACGTTTAATCTTGGTCAATATAATCATGCCCCTTTTACACGCAATAGAAAAGGTTGAATTTTTGTCTATCTATCCCTTCAACAAAAGTAGTCACAAGATGAAAGCGTTGTTAGGACTCCGCTACACGAAGTCGTATGAGCCATTATCGTAATCACTTTGTCCGTCCATCAGTTCGTTATTTACAATTTTTTTTCAGCAGATGATTTTACTGAGAAATATTGGTATTTATTGATAAGACATTAAAAATGTCCATAATGATCTTTCTATGTCATCATTTAGCTCGAGATAACTCTTTTCCTATTGCCAGTCCTCCTGACGCGAGTGAACACAACAAAAGGTACAAAAATCGATGGGTGGATTTTCAATCAAGGTTGGCCTGCAGCTATAGAACGACGAGACCTTGAAAACTTTCCAAAATCTGAAAGAAAGCATTTGCAGGAGGTATGCCACCCGAGTTACATTCCTCCTGATTCTGGTTTCAACAGCCTTATGTTTTTCCAAAAATGCTTAATTTTGAACTAAGTCTAGCGTTTATTGCTCTGTGGAGATGTTAAATTTCATACATTTTCAACATATTTAACACAAACATAACGCATCGTTATGTGATGATACAATTAAACTTAATGTAGTTATGCATTTATTTGCAACTCTTTGTCGTGAATAAAATTCGAACCCCTCTCCCATGTTACGACTCTTTGGTCTTTATCTATGTTACAGGAAAGAACGAAAACCTACAAGTCTAATAAAATTTTAAAACATTATTTATTTCCCCAAAATACATAAAAGATTGTTTTCCTTTTCTACGTTAATACCAGATATATTTCATCGCGAAGTCCCAAAATCTTAATATTTTGAAAAGTGGCGAAGGCACGAGTTAAAATATATCGTTTCTGACAGCACAGGATCAATATATCCGGTATTAACGTAGGAGAAGAAAATATTCTTATTATATTACCATATTTGCTCCAGAATCGAAGTTTACAAAATTAAACCCACTTTTCGTTACAACGCGCTCACCCACATCCCCCTTCTCGTAACTTCATCTCACTTTCACATGTTGGTCATGTAAATATGCGTAACCTAAGAGAACGGTAGGATTGGGTTGACCTAATCTGTCCCAGTAAATTTGTTTTTTTATTACACTATTTGATCCTATCTGAAAACAAAGCAAGATATATATTTTAAATACGTGACAATATAAGAACATATTTTCAACATGTAAAAAAAAAGAATGACAAAATTTCAAAAATTATTTCACTAAGTTTCTATAACAACTACGGTGACCAAGTGGTTAGATCGTCCGCCTCAGACACGAGAGGTCGCGGGTTGAAACATCGGTCGAGTCATACCAAGGACTTATAAAACTAGTGCCAGCAACTGTCTCGCTTTGCGCTCAGCATTAATATGTTAGTGTTAGAACTGGTCGGCCTGGTGTCAAGATAATATGGGGGTGGGTGCGACAAGATGCTACATGTCTGCTGAATGATGCCGCAGTGCTAGACATCTATATAAACTGTCACACTGCAGAGCAGACATCGTAGCAATATGACTGGAAATCTTTCAAAGTTACGTTAAAAATCAAACAAAAACACATACACAATTTGTTCAAACTTAAGTGCATAATAAAAAGTGTAAATTTAAAAAGAACTTACAGTATTTTGAATTAAATCCCAAACAGTCCAAAAATGGACGCTCACAAGTCCAACAGTATTAAATATTCTGAATGAATTACATTGCTGCTCCATGTTCATCCGTCAAGAACTACAAAAACATAAACCATAGTGCGTGTGGAGTGGAGAATGTGTTCCTAAAATTCTAAGCATCTTTTTTACTTATAATTGTTTTGGTATAGTTTGTAATCCGAGAAGCGATTAGAAAGATGAGTTTGCAGGAAGGAGATAAAAGGCTGTGGGCTATTTAACTCTGTAGCTATTGAATAGCTTCAGTTCACTCCTTCGTTAAAACATACCGATAGCAACATGGGCAGCTTTGACAACACGTTAAAACACTTCCAGTCATACCGACAGTAACACGAATCGTCTTGAAAACACCAGTCACATCTCTTCCAATCATACGGACAGTAACACGGGCAGCCTTGACAACACCAGTCACAACTCTTCCAGTCATACAGACAGTAACACGGGCAGCCTTGACAAGATCACTTTCAACTCTTCCAATCATACCGACAGTAACACGGGCAGTCTTGACAACACCAGACACAACTCTTCCAATCATACAGACAGTAACACGGGCAGCCTTGACAATACCACTTTTAACTCTTCCAATAATACAGACAGTAACACGGGTATTCTTGACAACACGAATCACAACTCTTCCAGTCACAGTAGCAATCCTCTTGAACCAATGAAAAATCTTTCTCCTAGTTATTGAATGACTGCAAGAAGATATGAATCAATCGAATTATGAATATTCAATTTTATTAACATTAACTAGTGACAGTTTTATGGATGTGTTTCCCAACAATAATGTATATTCTTTTACTGCAAATCGACCTCAATCCATATAACTAGATCGCAAAGCTCATTGAGAAGTGACTTTTGTAAAAATCATTCATCTATCTCATGCCTGGACTGTTGCCGAGGATAAAACCACTATTGTCGTAAACATCCTCAACAAACAAGTCCATGAACACTTGTACAATGAATGTTCCTCACAGTACGAAGCAAACAAAATCTGATATAGCTAATACCCATTTAAATATATTTTCCATGAGAATTCCTTCATGGTATTTTTAATATTCGAAATCTCGTGAAAAATAATTTAAAATATTTCCGACGATGAGTTGACAAAGAACAGAACAAAACTACTGGTCAAGTACCATTCACCTTCTTTTCGTCTCAGAAAAGATCTTTCCGGAAACAAAACGCAGTCAATCACTTTTTCCTGGTTAATTTTCTATTATGGGTTCAAACAGCTCTTATACCAATCCAAAAAATCAGAAACAACAACAACAACTGATTGTACAAGTATTTTAGATCTAATACTGAATTCAACGAAGGGCTGAATTACTCTGATATCATCGACTACAAGGTAGTAGGACACTACCGCACTGTTGCTGAGAGTCATACATTTCAAACCGGATGCTGCAAATAACTTCCTACGATGAAGATGGAACAGATTATCATTAAAATCTTGTCCTTAGTAAATTATATTTTGACAAGGAGAATATTGGCATAAAAGGAGACCATGGTCAAAATATTATATTATCCAATGGAAACGTCAGAGTGAAAATACATTTTTCGAAAAGATTCTCCTGTAAATTGTGACTGACGTGTCCTGTGCACAGAGAAGCAGCTTGACAACCAGGACATGACTTGGAGAAATGTTAAAAACGGCTTTTCATATGCTAGTACACTTGTTGAAGCCTGTGGTCACAAGATGATTTGCATACTTTAAAAGATACTGCCTTGATTTAAGGAAAAAAAATTATGGACCAACACAAATCCAAACAATCCCTAAGGAAAGCAGAAAAAAGTTTCGGACAGGACAAGAATCCCCGATGCCCGAGACTCACGCCTACAAATTTACTTCACACCCCTTTCGAATGTTTCGATTCCTCTCCATGCCACTGCACGGACAAGCCAGAAAGATATTTCGGAAACCCTACAGACCTCACATACATAACGGCTAAAAACGATAAAATTAGTTTTTCTTCCGCTAGCATACTTCTTGAAACCAGCGATCACACAATGATAGGATGTTTTAAATGTTACGTATATGTAATTCAATTGCTTGTGTGTAAGTTTTAAAATTCTATCTTTGTTTTAAATTTTGTTTCATTGTATTTTATTGCAATGAATACTTTGTCGGATTCGGGATTCTTTTTCAGTAATGAGATATTTTTTTTTAAACAAAGTTTGTTTATTTAAGACGAAGAAGTATTACGTGAGAATTATCTTTTATTTCGTCTTGGGCTGGCAACAATGTCAACAGGAATTCAAAATGATTGGTCAGTATCAGGGGCATACTTTCTTTGCGTGCTCACTATGTGTAAAGAACGCTTTTTATGATTGGTTCTTAATTGGGGACAAATTGGTCTACGTGCTCAAGCTAATGTAGTAAGAGACCTCATGACCAATCTCGATTTACGTGAAATGAAGTTATGGAATTCTAAATACGCCTTCATAATAATTTTTTGGCAGAGTTATTCTAATACCTTGAAGGAACAATGTGTATTATTTTCTTATTGTTGCCAGATTGTTTATTCTTCGTCTGATTTTTCGATTTAATAATTTATTCCCCAGGAAACTCAACAAGTTGAATTTTTTATAGAAAAATTATGAAAGATATTCATGGAAATTTATTCTGGAATTATTCGGAAAGAAAAGCTGATTCAAGTGAGGAGTTGTTGTTATTAGTATACTGGACCACATCTTACGTCATCACCTTCCATATGTGTACGTTGTCGGGACTCAAACCTGAATTCTAATATGACTGTTTAGTGATAAGACTTGTGTTTTCATTTTTAGGATCAAATTTTGGATTATATTCTCAAACTAAGTCCTATTTACCAATTTTTACATGGTTATCTAGGGAAATACATTATTTGAGCAACTCAAGAACTATCGAGTTTGAAATCAAAGGATAAACCGACAATTTCTTCGATATGAAAAAATTCTTTGACCAACTCAAGAGCTATCGAGTTTGAAATCCAAGGATAAACCGACGATTTATTCGATATAAATAACAGATACAGGTACCTGAAAGTCAATGTTCTCATAACTGACAACAAGCAATCCGGCCGCCGGTACCATTGCGGCTCCCATCAAACTGGATACTTGACCTTTACTAAGGTTACTTTGAGAATCTTCTGACATGCGGAAAAGAAGCAAAGAGCACACAACTCGATGCTGGTGTGATGTTTGGAAAACTGACACGTTGGGCAATATGCAGACCACAAGATTTAGTAACTACCAAATAAAGATCCAAATAAAGATCTTGCAGGGACTTAGTTCATAATGAATGGGTATTATTGACTAAGACATGTGGTTGCAAGACAAGTATTTGTTAATAGTTTGGATGTGCGTTTGAGACCGAATCGGAGAAGCCAAATACTCTATAAACATTATGTGTAAGTCTTACCTAAAGTGGGAGATGATATCAGTCAAACTATGACCAGAACTACAGCCAAGTATTCTCACGACGAGCGCAATTCAAATCTTTCACCACTGAGTCTTGACTTCGATTTGTAATCAAAGGTTATGTATTCCAAGGTCAACTACCAAACCTTTTGTTCATTGTCATCAACGGAACTATCAATACAATCCTTTCCAGTTTCAATACTTCCACGTGCCCATGGTAGAAATCGCCCGAGATTGCCAAACGTGCATTCGAGCTTATGAACCGAATTTTGCCCCGAAAAAATGCACGAGAACTTACTTAACTCTGTTTAAAGACATGACAATTAGGAATAAAACATAACAGTATTTGGTACGACGACAATGCATGAGAATCTTGTTGTGCTTTCCACTTGACAAAAGAATCACACGCTAGCAAGAGAACGTTGTTATGATTGTCAAATCGATCATCTCAGTCACGTGCAACACAACCAATATTTGATGATGAATCAAAAAGAGAATCTGGAAGAAGCATTGACACCGATCCTAGAAGAGCGAATCTTGAAAGAGTAGTATAAAGTCTTCCTTGGAGAAGAAATGCATCGAAGATCTCTTGCAACAAAGTGCCAAGACATTCCGATCATCGACGTATATGACAAATCGTTTTAAAGAGAGAGTGAAGTATGAGTTCAATTCTTATAATTACCCGTAAAAATTAATACCAGATACCATCATTGCCTTCTTACACTCAGCTCATATGCAACTCCGTGTACTTGAGAAGAAGTTATCCATCGAAAGTCTATAGATGTTAGAACTTATGTCATCAACAGTCATCACCAAGGAAACTATTGGGTATCAATTTATTTTCCCAACGATAAGAACATGGAATATTTTGATTCATATCGAATCCACTCAACTCAGTTTTATGAGATTACAATGATCAGATTCAATTGTGAATATATTTTCTTCATCACCTTAAATTTCCATTAAAATATTTATAGACTTATTTTAGAAGTGTTATTTCTAGAAACCTTGCCAGCATAGAAATGCAATTCGGTGATCATTATTATGGACATGTAGTTTATTGGGCTCAAACACGTAGTGTCCATTAATGGCATGATCACTGTAGGTCTAGCCTTACTTTCACAGAGTTGTCAACCTTGTTTGCATTTGTATTGGAATGTGCATATGAAGAGGAAGGGAATAGCCCTAATCTTCCACCTTCATTTATTCTTGATGTTTGTTAAAAAGATATTGATTTATTTTTTTAAAGCTTGTACTGGCCTCTTGTTCTGCAAATTTCTTTTGAAAGAGTCTTTCATATTCTCTCAGCCGATCTTCGAATTTGTCTCTTACATCCGCGTCTTCACTCCTAGGAACGTTTTACTTCACGCCAGCGTCTCTATCAAATAAAGAGTCGCGTTCACAAGTCTTTCCTTCCATCGTCGAATCGACAAAGACCAAAAAATTAACCAGAATATGGTCGGAAGGCTATATGAGACCTCATTTTACCTGGAACAAGTGTAGCACTTCTTGGACGAGGTAAAACAATTGGATATGCACCGGAACAGAAAAGTTATAGAGGGCCATGATTCATTTTAAAGTGGTCAGACAGTTAGCGATATCAGTCATGGAGGATAAAATAATGGCAACAGAAGATAAAACGTTAGAGGAGGAATAGAGGATAGAGCGAGAATTGGAGGCACACATTTAACATTGGTAGCAAAAAAACATCATCATCAACAGCAGCAGCAAAAACAAGAGCTGTAACTTCTTTTCACTAGGAAGGATGACTAGGAAAGTGAAGCCAACTAGCCTCGCTATTCTTGTCTATTTTTGGGGCCACGTGTGGCCGAATGGTCTAAAGCGCTGTCCGTTACTAATCACTGCCATCTCACCTCTGTCTGCGTGGGTTCGAGTCTAGGATTCGGCGAATGTGGATATGTGAGAAAGCTTGTCAGTAGCTTCTCGTTGGTCGGTGGTTCTTCTCGATGTTTTCCAGGGTTCTTCCTTCACCATTAATACTGTCCGCCATGTAAAGCCTATCTTGTGCTGAAAATGGCCTTAAACCCTACAACAAAAATAAAGAGAACAAAATAAATATAATACCACAACTTGAGTTTACAACAGAATACGGACATATCGTAAGAGCATTTACTGACTTAGAGAGAACAGAATGTTTAGACACTTTTGTAACATCAATAACCCAAGTGAATGATACTAACGCTGAGCTATCTGAAATCTGTTACAATATGAGTGAAAGATTATCAGAAATAACGAAAATAAAACAATAAATTTTAGATATAACAAAAACTATACCTAGTCAAAAGGTTAGTGGACTTGATATAATCAATCATTGTGTGTTAAAAAGTTCCTCCCCAGCCATTTCAAACCTCTGTGCGTCAGTCAGTCACTAAGAGGACAAATGTTTTCAAATATTTGAAAAGAAACTATTGAGGTACCAGTTTTTCAGTCCCCTCAATCCTGTGTTGGGAAAATAATGGAGAGTACAGATAATCTCTTTATAAATAACAGTATAGTTTCCTCTCTCGACTTCCACAATATTTCAGTTAATATATATATATATATATATATATATATATATATATATATATATATATATATATATATATATATATATATATATATACCACTGCCATATGGTAGACGAAAGCCAGGATGTGTGTATAGTATGTTCTGATGTTTTAAAGGCATCTCATCGATGATAGCCCGTTGTGCACATGTACGGTGGACGTTGAGACTGCCTATCGTTATATCTTTGTTTGTAAGAAGCATACATTACTGCAACAGTGACTAATGAATAGCTTTAACCAATAATTCATTAATTAGTATAAATGTATTGCACTTAACCGGTGGCTAAGTCTCTAGAGCGTCCGTCACGGATGTGAGAGGTAGCAGGTTCGAACCCCTGCCTAGCCATAACAAAAACTTTTAAAAATTGTACCAGCAGCTGACTCGCTTTGCGATCAGCATTAAGAGGATGGTGTTAGGACTGGTCGGTTTAATGTCAGGATAACGCGACTGTGTGCAGCATGATCCCCTAGTATAAGACATTATGAAGTACCACACTGCAGACATTGAAGCAATAATATTTTTTTTTAAAGCTTCCTTACATACATGCATGCATCCATCCATCCATTCATACACACACACACAAACACACACACACACACACATACATACATACATACATAAAAACATACATACAAAAATACATATATATATATATATATATATATATATATATATATATATATATATATATATATATATAATGTTTCGGTGTTTTGGATCAGCATTGCTATCAAGTGACCTAAGCACTCGCATCCTTGAAATCTTCCAGACTTATATTAAGTACACTTAAAGATTTCAATAATCGTCTCAGAAAAATTAACCACTGGCATCATCTCTCTCCTATATCCGTCACGAAACCAGCGTTGTCTGTCTGTCGGTATGTTTGTCTATGGTCCATAAGTCAAACACTAAGTACAAAATTTAAAACTCTGTTTGAAATCTCTAAAATTAGAATCCGCGTCTAGTGTTTCTCAATACCTTCGAAATAATCAGCACTTAATGTATATTTGAGATATTTCATACACGACAAATGTGAATTGACTTTCTCTATTTGGATACCTTTAGTTTTTTCCAATAAAGACAGTATATGCCCAGGCAATATTTTCCAAGCACCTGCACATGCACTCAAAAGAAGTTGTATATCCCTAAAAATTACTCTATAAACTGATATGTATAATGACATATATCATGTTTTATACACTGTTCGTGTATGTAACAGATTATCGACTAGTTTCGCATGGGTAATTTTTATTTCTGGTATCAGGATTCGTATGTTCATCAAGACAAAGAGTTAATAACAAAAGCGTTAACTGTATCAACGTTTTGGTGTATCACATAATTATGCATGACTTTTTTGTTAATATGTTGCAAATTCATGCAATATAACATGCATGGATAAACGAAACCCCACAAACCCTTAAATAATTGCTGAATCCTAAATGCCATACTGACTTGGAACTCAATCATTCTTGGAAAGCTAAGGCCGCAGAAACCATAAAGAAGGAGAACAGGAACTCGTTACAACTCTTGCAAGTTATGTTGTAGAACGCTTGGAAATCTTTCCATGCCTCAGTAATAGATAGCTGCATGGTTGAAATCTACGTCACGAGTACGGCCAACGGGGAAATATGCAGTCATAAATGATGACCTGGAAGACTGATTATCGAACTCTTCCTTTGTCTTGTCAGTGAATGTCTGAATGTCTTATTAGGTTGAGATCCAATATTACTCAGTAAAATTATCTGCGGGAAGAAAATGTTAACGGATGAATTAATGGTCCGACCAGGTGATAACTATACTGGCTCATACGACTTTATGGAGCAAAGTCCTAACAACGCTTTCATCTTGTGACTACTTTTGTTGAAGGGATATATCGATACAAATTTAACATCAAAATTTTCTATTGCGTGTAAAAACGTCAGTTTTGTATTGACCAAGATTAAACATCTAAGACGGCAGGAAAATCAGGTGCCTTTTTAAAAGACATAATATACTGAATTGCACAAGTGATGCAATAGGTTAGGATACATCTGATGAAACAAATTTGTTATCTAAGGAGTAATGTGGATGGTGTTTCCAGGATACGGGATAACTGTACAACTCAAATGACTGTAATTTTCATAACCCCTGTTATATCATACACCATCCATTATTAGTCCATAACATTTTATAATTTGTTTTCGTCTTCTATTTCATTCAAGTTTTTGGTATCTATGACCAAGAGAATCATCTGGCATTTTCATCAGCTTCAAAACATTAGACATTTCTTTCTGGATCTTGACTTAAGCCTAAGATATAATAATTCCTTGTTATCTTGGACTAAATACACAAGAATGTTCATATGTGTACCAATGATAAATGTAGTAGAAAACACTGTGAAATGGTGAATGTTCAGACCTTTTAGTTAGATTACAGAATAAAATTAGCAAGAAAGACTGTTATTTAGTCATTGCCTGTTACACAAATTGCTCATTTTCAGCAATTAAGTCAGAAATAATATTTCTTTATTACAAAACGTCTGCGTTTCAACGTTTCATTTACCACTAGTTTCATATTATTTTGGAATTGCGTCAACATTACTATTTCATAGAGACCTTCAACGCGATTATGCCCCATTTAAGGATCGTAAGTCCGTGCTCCTTGAGGAAATTCAAAACAAGTTGTCCTTCCTCAGATTGAATCATTTTCCTAATTTTATCTCTAAAACTTCCCGGATTCTGTGGGCGTTCTTTTGACTCCTTTTCAATGCGCCTAATCTCTTCTTTCATCATACGGATTTCATTCCTAAGCATTTCGTTTTCTTTATCAAGTTGGTTAATCTTGGCTTCAACTGACTGGGCCTCCTCCATGGAAGATGGTTCAGTATTAATGGATAAACTGCATACCAGCGCCTGCAGAAGTTCCTCTTCTTCTCCAACATCTTTCCTTTTTCTCTCCATGCTTTTATTATTGTCTTGTATAGTCTTTGTCAAATTTTCCGTGTGTGACTTCCTTTCCTTATCCTCTTCGTTCAATAGTCTTTCTTCCATATTTGCATACGTGGTATTAGTGAAGTGTCTTCCCCCATTCCTTTCGACGACAGTAATTATTAGATCGAACATCTCCTTCATTTGTACCTTAACCGCTTCCGGAGGCGCTTCATTCTCTATGGCAATGCAGATATTTTTGTTTTTTCTAAGGACATTTTGCAGCTCAAATGGTGCTTCGGAAATGAACTGCTGAAGGGATTTCCCGCTTTTGTCCATCATGTCCTTATGCGTAAAGACAACAATAAGATGTCTGTAAAACTCATCTCCAAAGATCTTTCTGTATATGTCAATAGTTGCTTTCTCTTCAGGAGTAAATCTGTCGACCTTAATTATCAAAAGAAATACATGAGGCCCTGGGGAACTTAGTGCTATACATTTGATAATCTCCTTCTGGATGATTTCGTTCGGTTTTTCAATGTTGAAAAAGCCAGGAGTATCAACATAAACCAGTCTCTTTCCAAATCTTATAGCTGAATCATACTGGCAATATTCCGTAACTGAATTAGCAGAACAAATCGAAAGAAATGTCCAAAGTCCAAGAAAGCTGTTTCCTGTTGCACTTTTTCCACTTCCGTTCTTTCCCAAAGCAACGATTCTGTACTCTTCAACGTCATCTGAAAATTAAAAGGAAAAATTGGTCATGTTCTAAACTAACTGTGAGAAATTTTGTATGAGTCTTCTATTATATAGAGTCCAAATGATTTGATAATACACTGTTCAAATACCATCAAGAGTCTATTAGACAAAAAAGAGGGTACTTACCTATTTGGCGCAAAACATTAATATCGTAACAAATCGAATATTGCAATTCCCTGCGTTGCAAATTTTGATTTTGTAGTAAAGACGTGTAAAATAGTTAAACCATCAACATGAACATGACTAGATGAAGCTAAAACTATACGATGACCATTTCGTCCAAACATATATCTTTAGGTATATCGTTTGATATTTGGCACGTACTGTAGAAGTTTCTGACTCTGATCTTATTTTGATCGCAAGCGAATCGTCGTAATATGTTTTAAGACTAGTTTTGCGAATTTGTATCTTTTGTTTGGAAAATGACACTGAAAATGTAATATAAAACGAGAATCTTTGATGAAATTTGTTTATGATGATTGCAGATCACGTCTCAAAAAGTAACCAAGGCATCTGTCTCTGTCTTGTCTCTCGTTCGTAGGATAATTTTGTGTCCATATAACTTCCTTATTGACTTTAATGTACTGGACAGATTAGAAGTCCCTAAGTTGGTTGTATGCAAAAATGCTTTAAAAAATAGAATTCTTTGTTCTTAGCGTACCTAATGTCAAAGGCATAGTTGAGGTTTTCTACATTCAGTGTAGGGAACTTGACACACCTATAGTGATTTCATATAAATTTAGACCTAGAGGACTAACAATGAATGGGATGGGGAGTCTAAAATTTAAGCGAAAAACGTAAGCATCTGTATGGAGACTTCATTCAGAGTGCATTAGAGAATTGAGAGAGAGAGAGAGAGAGAGAGAGAGAGAGAGAGAGAGAGAGAGAGAGAGAGAGAGAGAGAGAGAGAGAGAGAGAGAGAGAGAGAGAGAGAGAGAGAGAGAGACGTGTTAGAGTCTAGAATGGAACCGCAGTGTTCAAGATATAAGGAACTTGGGTGGGTGGATGTGGATGCAAAGAAAAAGTCAATCCGAGTAGTCCGTGGGATCATAATGAATCGTTTATTTTCATCATTTTAATATTTGAGTAAAGTACCTTATTTTTTTTACTATTTCAGTGAATACATTTTACTATATGAGTAAAATACATCATTCTTTTCGTTTTGTGAATTTACTGTAAATCATTAACGTTTATCATTTTACGGTGTACTATCGCTTATTTTTCTTCACATTTATGTTTTCATTATCAGGTTCGTGCGGATTGTGTTAATTTTGCCCAATATTTGAATCTATACACGCACGTATCAATGCGGATTGTGTTAAGTTTGTCCAATATTTGGATCTATACACGCACGTATCAATGCGGATTGTGTTAAGTTTGCAATATTTGGATCTATACACGCACGTATCAATCATTATTCTTTTCTCATTCAAGTCATTCATCAATAACATTGTATTTGTATCACCATCAACAGTGTTCTGTTATAAATCTGAAATCCAATCGGTTTATCTTGTTACAGTGGTGGCGAAGAAGAAGATTCACTAAAAGACCTACAACATATACATGAGATAAATACATAGTTAAAAGTAGACCAATCTCCAACACACGGACAACTCACAAAATGGCATTGATTGGAATTATTATACGACTATTCAAATGTAATTCATAAAAACTGAACGTGCCATGTAGTAATCTCATGTATTATAATTATTTTTTTCGATACCATTTACAAAGTTTAGAGTGACTAATTGTACCCAGAAATGTTGAGGTTGACTCCTGGTGAGTCGTTGGATGAGTGAACAATGGAACAGGGAACTTAATAGAAATCGGCGGGTGCATATGTATTGCGAAGATCTTTTCTGTGGCAGATTTTGAAATAACTATTATAAAATACCCATTCATCATTGCTTCTCTGAACCTTTCACTGGCCGAAAGAACATTGCAACAACATAGAAAGCTCAGGGCCAATTTTTAACTATTTTAACAGTTTAATAAACAGTGGAGCCTTGAAATTGGAAAATCGAATAGGGCATGTAGAATCTTGAGTTCAGACACAACAACTGCAAATTGTGAAATGTTTCTCAAATGATATTTACTTACAATGTTCTTCGTTGTTACTTCCCTCTGCCATTTCAAGCTATTTTATCCTGTATAATAATAAAAATGATAATGCATCATCATCTGGTATTATTTGCAGAGGTCCGTGTAATTTTCTGGCGGCATGGAAAGGACGCGTGAAGATTATGTTAAAGTTGTATTGTGACAGAGTTATAAATTTTAAGTTAGATTGGTTATGAATAGTTTTTGGTTGTTATTTTACCTATAAATTTGTACGTCATCAGTTTTTACTAACATTTATAAATCCATTGTAATAGCACAAGCGGTATCCAATTCTTTATATCCCAACCAAAAGGCTAAACATACAAGTTATGTAGTATGTACACACCACTGTCCGTCCATTATCTCTTTTGTTTCCTCACAATAACTTCAGTTTTATACCACTAACTTTACCGAACTGTGTAGATAGATTGCACACGAGGCAAGAAGACACTTGTTGATATACTTGGTTAAATTGGTAATAGGTCAAGGTTACAGTGATCGGGAACTAAAAGCACGAGTTTCTGCGCAAGAGCTTGAGCAACATTATATAATGCTTGCACTTGCGCCAAGGAACACACACACACACACATCTTTTAGATCAATAGGTCAAGGTGACCTTGACCGACAAAAGAGAAGTAATTTCCGAGCAATTAATTACTTTATATCGCACTGTCTAGGCCAAGAGTAATACATATCATGTAACTGAGTGAAGAAAGACACTTATTGATTGAACCCTATATGTCAAATATCTAGGTCACAGCGGCCGAATTAAGAAAAATGGATTCCTCACAACAACTTCGGCTCTAAAACACCTTGATCGAAGAGGGCCAGAAGGCTTGTACTAGATAGAATAAGGACATCTTTTAGGATGAATATGGTAATACCCAATTATCAAATATTGTACGGGTGTGTAATGTACGATCTCAGTACCCTTGTTTTTAAAAGTCTGCCTTGTCAACTGTAGTTTTAGAATATTACAACTACTCTTAACTTCATTTCAAATGCAGTGATACAAATATATGTCTTTCAAATGACCATTTACTATGATATAGTGTCCCTTTGAATTGAAAGATTGTTACCCTGTGTTGTTGCTTTTGCTTCACATGGTGTTTATAGCTAGCAACATAAATTTCTACACTTTCAATATGGTGATCGACGTCAGTTATGACAATGTTATTATTACTTATTTGCATCATTGTACAAACAAACTGAATGATACTGAGTTTCAAATTTGTGAACAATTTTGACGTTATTTCTTATCCCAGATATATGAACCAATATTTGTAGGATATCCGATCTGTGGAAACATTGATCTTTTGGAGACCGAAGTCCACCAGCACTGTCATCCGTCAACCCCTACCTCACCTATTCCATAATCACCCCCATCTTTCCTTCAACCTAGGGTTTTAAAATGAAAACAACGGAGAGTGAATAGTAAATTATCATATATGGTCTAACATACGACTATACAAAACCATTATTACTCGCTTACAGCTGTGAATGCATGTAAATCAAATGGTTATAAGATGAGACGTCTTTGTTGACTTTAATAGCTGTGTTTTTTCTTTAAATTAGGGCAAGAATTTTATAAACAAATCCCAGCTCCTGTTCCCCGCGGAAATTTAAACGGGCATGTTCAACAATGGAATAATTGTTCCATTCGCCGGTAGATATGAAGCTAGCGATATTCTCAGTTCTACGATATCAAAACACGGTGACCTACGTGGCTCAGAGACCATACACATTTAAATCGAAAGCCATTTGTCTCAAATGTGCTGAATCGTTCGAAGAAAATTTTCCTAGTGCATTTTAACACAACTATTAGAACAAAATGGTGAGTAAATCTCGTACGTCTGGTTGAAAACAAAATCAACCTTTTAATGGTTTGTTTGTAGTGATATGACTATTATGAAATGGCAACTGGGAGTTGACACTGAAAACATAATATTAAAATAAACATGACATTTCTCCTTGTCGCTCTAAATAGTTGTGTGTTAGGTACAAAAATGGGTCTATATGTGAAAAGGCGAAACGTTAATGTTGAAAATGGTCATATGTTTAACATACTCTTTGACTGGCCAACACCCATATATATCGACCACTACTCATCTACACTTACTAACCAAAATAACGTTGGAGTGACCAACATACACACTTGCTTACGCACACAAAATGTAGGAATTGAAAAATGCTATACATGCTATACACATACCATCACACACAAGGTTAGTGGTTGGTTCAGACATATGCCAATATAGTCATATACTATCTCACAGAAGAGAGGAGTTGGGTTTTCATGTTTAAGTTATTGTGGAAGACATACACAAGCATATAAGCATATTTTGGCAATGATTAAGCAGTATGCATTTTCTAAGATAATTGTGTGATCTTGAAAAGAGCTATTAGGTTTCTTAACCAAAGAGGGTTAACATATACGAAACGTCATCGTTGTTTTTTTTCTCAAGCTTTTCCGCACTGCTGGTTAGAAAGGAGCATATCCACCCGGTTTCGATTCTTGGATTACAGCTTCACATGTACAAAGAAGTCAAAACCATGGCGTTAAACAATGCACTCTCTTTTCCAAGATTATCCGCCAAGAACAATAAAAATAAAAACCATAACGCGTGTGGTGTGGAGAACATGTTCCTAGAAATCAAAGTCTTTTTCTGTGAGATTTCTGTGGTGTTGTATCTTATTGGAGAAGCAATTGGAAATTTGAGTTTGCAGAAAGGAGATAAAAAAAAGGTGGACGACTTTTCTCATTGGCCATCTCCTCCCCATTTCTTCGTTGAAATATACTGCAACAGGAGTAGCCTTGACAACACTAGTCACAACACTTTCAGTCACAGTAGCAGTCCTCTTGAAGCACTGGAAAATCATTAATATCGAGTGACTGCTGGAAGGCATGAACCATTGAACTATGTATGATTAATTAATTTTAGTAACATTACCTAGTGAAATTCTGTGGATGTGTTTCGCAACAATAAAGTATGTTCCATCACAGCAAAACCATTTCAGCCCACATAATTAAAGGTTATTGGAAAGCGATTTTATCAGAAATCATTGATGTATCACATGTCTGGAATGTTGTCTAGGATCAAACCACTTTTATCATAGAAATCATCAGCGAACAAGTCAAAGAACACTTGTGGAAAAATGTACCTGACATTTACGAAAATATAAAGCAACAAACAAAACCAGCGCCAGCTAATCCCCAGTGAAATATCTATACCACGAGAATTCCTTCTCGATGATTTGTTTAAAATACTCAACATCTCGTCGAAGTAAATGCAAGTTTATTCAACGATTTGGCAAAGCACTGGACAAAATTACTGATCGAGCATCATTCGTTTTTTCATCGTTTCTGAATGGATTATTCCGACAACAAAACGTCTTCCATCATTTTTTTCTACCAGTTTTTTTTTTTTTATAGCTATTATGCATTGAAACACAGCTCTCATTCCTACCAAATATGTCAAAAACAACGACCGAGTGTATAAGTATTTTAAATACCCTATTGAATTCTGTTGTTGAGAGTCATTCCTTAGAATTCTAACATGTGGAAACACATATCACGTTCAATGAGAATTTGTACATTCTTAACATATTATTGTTAGTAAATTGTATTCTGACAGGTGAATATTGGTATCAAAGGAGATAGTGTCAAAATGGAAAAGCAAGAGTGCAACTACATTTTTGAAAACGAGTCTCCTTTTGCACAGTTTAGCACACTTTTTGATACTTGTTATTCAAGGAAAAGACCAAATAATCCTTAACGAAAGCAGGAAACATTTGATTCAGATAGGACAAGAACTTTTTGATCGCCGAGACACACATATAAATTTACTTCTCATTCCTTTCGAATGTTTATCTTCTACGACACTGCAAAGACAACGCAGAAATGGACGTCTTAAACCCTTCAGACCTCATACACACGATCAAAAAAAAAAAAGAAAGAAAGAAAGAAAGAAAGAAAGAAAGAAAGAAAGAAAGAAAGAAAGAAAGAAAGAAAGAAAGAAAGAAAGAAAAGAAGAATGGTCAAAGCTTTTTATGTTTTTATTCAGTACAAAAGTGATACATCGAGAGTTATGACAATATTCCAAGACAGACCTATACATTTGCCATGCCATCGACGATGATAACGATGCAAGAATCCAAATGGGTAGAATTTCATTACGTGTAATCTTTGGCCAACTCAACTCCTATTGAATTTGAAATCAGAGGACAAACCATCCATGCGAATAATAGTTACATGTACCAGAAGTTCAAGGTTCTCAAAACGGATAAGAAGCAACCCAGTGGTACCCGTAAAACTGCCTAACTGCAGCATGGACACTTGACCTTTACTGAGCTTACTTTGAGAAGCTCCAGACACACGGAAAAGAAGCAAAGAACAGGCACCTCGATATTTATGTAGTGTGTGGAAACCTGACATGTTGAGATCAGCAACACGGCTTTAATTGTAGATGATAATGCAGATCATAATGCAAGATTTAGTAACTGCCATACGAAAACATAACGAGGACGTATGTTTACAATAGATTCTTTGCACTTAAAATACATGCGTTTGTTGAATGTTGTGAATGTTCGTCTGAGACCGAATTGAAGAAGTGCCGTGTAACATCTGATTGGAAATACTAACAAATACAAGACTATCGTTGAAGAAGCTAATCTTTGCATTCATCATATGAAAGTCTCACTTAAAGTGGGATATTGCATCAGCTAAGCTATGACCGGAACTGCAGCCAAATATGCTCAATGATGATTGCAATTTAAAACCTTAACGACTTAGTCTAAACTTATATCCATGATCGAAGATTATAACTATTAAGGTCAAATGTGTGTTCATCCTTTCCATTTTCAATACTTCCACATGCCCATCGCAGAAATCAACTGATATGGCTATAAGTTCTTCATTAGACCTCTAGCTTTACCCAGATAAATGACTGGAGATCTTATTTGTGCCTGTTTAAAGCCATAAGACAATTAGGAATAAACTGTACGGCATTTTGTACGACGATAATGCACGAGATTGTGCCTTGTGGAGACATATGCAACATTTAAAAGCATTCTAACTCAGTGTGGGACTTCCTTTTAAACTGATCATTTAAAATTCAGCGAACGTGATCTTGTATGCAGAAACTGATATCACTCTGGAAATCAATATATTGAGAGAATTGATCATAGACTATTACAAAACAACATGGAACATGAAGCCATGGAAATAGACGAAGAGGATGCCGTTTCTTCCAAAACAGGCTTCACAGACTTCAATTCCACGTGCAGAGGAAGAAGAAAAGAAAAAGTCATAATATCACGATGATCAGAATAAAACATAGTTTCCTGTTTTGCTTGTCACTTGCAAACGAATCACGCTTCTAATCAGAGAACATTGGAATATTTATGAAATCGAAGTTACTAGTGAAGTGCAAGAGAGCACTTGTGTGTGTGTGTGTGTGTGTGTGTCTGTGAGAGAGAGAGAGAGAGCACTCTTACCCTTTTGTGATAGTGTATTTCCAGAGGCGTAGCTAGGGTGGGGCAGGGAGGTACATATGTCCCCGGGCGCCAAGGTACAGGGCACCAGAATGAGGCTTACAACGTTACATTATAATAAGTAAATGATTAAACGGGGAGGGGGCTGGGGCGCCAATTTTATAGTTCGTCCCCGGGCGCAAAATATCACAGCTACGCCTTTGTATTTCTGTATATATGATCACTTCTACCTTTGCGTATGATGTTTACATATATTGTTCCTATGAAAATGATAATTCCAACTGTGTATTGGTTAGTAGGTATTGGTTAGTAAATGAGATGGTAATAAACAGTATATATTAGTTTTGGCCAGTCAAAATCCATGCTAAACATGGTCGCCTTTAACAATAACGTTCCCCCTCTAGTGGTACAGATCAATCTGTATACTCAACACAAAACTATTTATAGCGACAATGAGTAATATCATATTCATTTTAATATTACGTCTTCACTTAGTCGCCAATGAGCCGTACTAATATCAAAACTTGTGGACCAATGTTAATTACCATTGTCGCAATGGCCTTTAGAATATTAAACCTATGGATTAATGTAAAATTCTCATTTTAGCCATATTGACCCATTTTAATATGATGGCCTAGTCCTAATTTCCTTTGTCACCATGTCGATCCATCTGTCACCATATCATCGTCTATTAATAATTTTCTTTTCACTTTTAATATTTTAAGAATATTCCCCCAACCCGTTGTAGTGAAATGCACATATACTTTATCAGAGTTCATGTTTCTACTCTAGTGAAGTTCAAAGATTTCGAGGCCAAAGTCCAGATCTTTTAATATTTTTAAGAAAACATACAAAAACCTTGACTATGCAAAATAAACTGGAAATGAAACACTATACCTTAAACTCCAGTATTAAACACCAGCCTTTCAAATTTCCAGAATGTCAGTACTCTCTCTCTCTCTCTCTCTCTCTCTCTCTCTCTCTCTCTCTCTCTCTCTCTCTCTCTCTCTCTCTCTCTCTCTCTCTCTCTCTCTCTCTCTCTCTCTCTCTCTCTCTCTCTCTCACACACACACACACACACGCACAAAGAACATTTGAACATTTAAAGATTTACCCTTCAGGAGCATAATGTAGTATAACTCCACTTAACTAATTGAATTGTAATTGATTTCATAATCGCTGGCTACGGGTTAGACACAATACCGCGCTCATCCGTGGAACGCATAACCTCAGAAGTAATTGTTCTCAATTAGCCCAACCTTTTAAATGGGTTGTTTTCGCAGATGTCAGGATTGTGTACGCAAATATCGACAATGCAAAGTGTGCGTACCTTGCTCCGCCATTCTGAGTCTCTAACAATCCTTTATCAACATGGGTTATCACGCATGATAAACATAAAATTTGATGTAATTATCGATAAGGATGTTTACTTAATCGAAACGATACATAGATTATATCTGACATTTTGCGCCCTTAGGTGCCTCTTAACACGAAAATAAAAATACAATTTAAGTTCCATGGTTTATATCGAAATAAGTTGAACCGTAATCGAGCATATTGCTATCCAATATAACTGCATGTTATATATATATATATATATATATATATATATATATATATATATATATATATATATATATATATATATATATATATATATATATATATATATATATATATATATATATATATAAACAGACAATATCGACATTTTTCAAAAATAGTATTTTGTAAGATGTCCCTGAACTTGTCACCCTGAAAGAGTATTACCGGCGGACAATTATCTTCGGGATACAATAACAGTTACGGAAATAAAAGTTCGTAACTTGTGTAATATGTCAGAACTTCAATGAACAAATACTTGTCGCGAGAACGTGCTTGTGTTGACAATTGAAAAACCACTTTTAGTCAGTACTGTCAAATATTATATTTGTGGTGGTTGTGATGGACATAGGATGATAATGAACGGAAGCGATAACCATTCAAAAGAAGTTTCATCTTCAGTGTATTAAAACGAAACATTTGCCTAACGGAGCATTATTTTGTACTGAACGTCAAAACCGATTGTTCTTGAAATGCTTTTAGAAATATGAAATTTTATATTAATCATTGATTTTTATTAACTTGAACTATAACTTAATGATTGATTTCTACGCATGTTAATTTAAAATCATTACATGTTTCTACATGTTAGTGTATCCATTTGTTTATGTGTCTGTTTACTGATTGATCTACTTGTTTATAAAAGAATAACATAGATGGTTGAAATGTCAATGTTTTACTTGAAGAAAAACGGAGAAAGTCAAGCATCTGTTCTCGTGTGGTTGACATGCACAGCAGAATGGGATGTATTATAGGAGGCTTACTTTGATAAATATGTGGGAAGAACAATATTGTTAAGTACTGGTTTGAGACTCAAAATGGCGGATAAGGAAGTACACACGTTTTGTGACGTCACGTGAAAACAACGGATACTGTATCGTAAAACTATTGACTTAATTAAATCAGTATCGATAGGGTTTCGAAAAAGCATAATTATTATTTTATGAAATAATAAAAAAAGTCGATATTTTCACTAAATTATCCACTTTACTTACCATCAAGGTTTATTATATGCCTATGTGACATTAGCGTAGGAACAATAATGACGGATATTCGTAAAAATGTAAGCAATAGGCTAGTCTGGTTCCCTGACCTCTCTCCACTACGTTACTCTTCGTTATGAGGGTCAGGTAATAGCCTCTGCCGGGTTGAAATTGCGCAATACATATAGAAGGTAAGCATGCATGCTGTTACCTGACCCTCATAACAAAGAGCAACGTAAGGAGGGAGGTCAGGGAACTAGACTAGCAATAGGCCTATGTTACGTCAAGGTCGTGTAGGTAGGAAATATAAATAGATGTGTTATACATAGTCTTACATAAGCAAACGATTCACAAAACAAATCAATACGGGTATGTATTTTGGTATTACACGCTGTTTCTTTATAAGTCTTCTTTCAGTTTCAGGTTGTCTTTGCATATGTTGCCAAAATACTGGGAAGAAAAATGTGTAAATTAACGCTGAACGCCGATTCAATATGTTGAATATTTTGAACGCAAGTGTCCACAAGATCGTGTAGAAAGGAGATATAAACACCGCAGTATTTCAATGTTTTGTTATAAATTTGTAATCGTTTTTCTAAAGTCGTTAATTAAAAGCAAAGAAAATAAAACAGTGAGTAAATTACAAATGGTCAAGCCATATTTTAAACAATATTTAAGTCGCAGTTTGAGAGTTTACCTTTCTATGCGCATTGTAGTGTAAAAGCACACCTAACTCGTATCAAAGCACACCTAACTCGTATCAAAGCACACCTAACTCGTATCATTTACAACTGACCATTAACTGTATAGACTCATTCATTATAATAATAAACTATTTAAAATGCACGATGAACGATGGGGGTGGGGGTGGGGAATTCCATAATTGCAATATCACTTCTGAAAATTAACCTGCACGTCCAAGATAAATGTACAGCACGTGTTATGTAGACAAATATGTCTAAATATATTTAAAAATATCGGAAGTTATTTGTGAGGTCTCCGAATGTGGTTACATCCAGTTATTTGTTTATATCTCCATCAATATATCCTTACCTGTATGTTTACATACATACCATCCAGTATACCATTACACACACATGCATACATACATACACATACATACATACAAACATACATACATACATACGCATACATACATACATACATACATACATACATACATACATACATACATACATACATACATACATACATACATACATACATACATACATATTTTACATACGCATACATACATACATACATACATACATACATACATACATACATACATACATACATACATACATACATACATACATACATACATACATACATACATGCAGCATGCAGACATAGCTTTTATCCAACCTTTTTTAATTAAAAGCAAAGAAAATAAAAAGTCTAAATTAAGTTTAAATGGTCACGCCGGATATTAAACACTATTTTTTCCAAGTAGTTTTTTTTTTATAAAAATAATTCTCTTTACATTTCAGGTGGTCATTGTTCATCTCTCTCTCTCTCTCTCTCTCTCTCTCTCTCTCTCTCTCTCTCTCTCTCTCTCTCTCTCTCTCTCTCTCTCTCTCTCTCTCTCTCTCTCTCAGCCCGCAGATTGAACGTTTTGCCTTTTAAGCTCATCTCTTGGTATAACTACACAACTCTCGTATGAATTCTTTACAGGTGACCATTAACTGTCGTCAGCCTACTCATTATCTTATTAAACTCCTTAAAATTCTTGACAGGGGGCAAGGAGTGGGGTAAGGGGTTTGGGCATACGTTCCTTATTTACACAATCTTATTCCCAGTGTTTTGGTGACAGATATTTGGAAAACTAGTAAAGTATTAAAAGTGAAAACAGAATTAGACTTGCAAAACAGCGGGTAATGCCAGAATACATACATGTCTCAGTCTCATTTTTAAGTCATTTGCTTAGTTCAGACTTTATCACATCTATTTATACTGCGTTTCTAGATGAGCTTGACAAACCTTTTTTCTGGATCGTACTCTGTAAATCATAAAACGGACAAATATCATCATTGTTTCCTAAGCTAATGTCATATCGTTAGGTATTTCTCCTTTAAGGTTAAAAGGCTGACTAATTTGGTTAAAAATATCGGCTTTTTGATTATTTCATAAAATATTTGTATATTCTATATAACCCCATCGATATGGATTTAATTTAATCTATAGTTTTACAATACGGAATAGTAAAGATTGAAGTCGTGAGAACAAGCACTTCTCAGGTTAGGAGTCGAAGGCGAGCACAGTACTATCTTGCCAAGGAACTAGATCACCCCTGATTAATGAATAAGAAACCAATAACTCTTGACCTAGCTAAATGTGGTTATACAATATTGTACGCCTGAATGGATAAACTTTAAATCTTCGCACAGAGAGAGAGAGAGAGAGAGAGAGAGAGAGAGAGAGAGAGAGAGAGAGAGAGAGAGAGAGAGAGAGAGAGAGAGAGAGAGAGAGAGAGAGTTGACGTTTGGAAAACTTAAAAAGCTGCTGTCGTTTATTACTTAAGATACTGGTATTTAAGGGATTAGTGCCATAATTTATAATTGGTTTCGCACAGTCAAGGCTCGTACATTTCCTTATAAACATTGGAAGAACTGGATTTTGGTCTTGAAGCCTTTGAATTTCACTGAGTGGAAGCATAGGAACTTTGGCATGGTCTGTGCATTCCACTACGAAGGGTTGGAGAGATACTCTTCAAACAGTAAAAATAAAAAAGAAATTAATAATTGGAGTTAGTATGGCGATAGATGGATCAACAGGGTTAACATGGGAATTAACATTAAAGCAGAATTTTAAAATGGATCGAAATGGCGAAAATGGCAATTTAACATAAGCCCATAGGTTTAACATTTTAGGTTCATATGACGACGATGTCAATTTACCTTGGTCCCCATGATTGCCATTCATTAGTACGGCACTATGGCGACATTGTGAAGACGTATTGTTAAAATCAACAAGTTATTACCCCTTGTTGCTATAAATAGTTGTATGTTGGTTATGCATATGAGTAATGGAATTAAAGGGAAAGTTATTGATGACGATGAATCTATGTTTAACATACAATTTGACTGGCCAACATTAATACCTACTGACAATTACGCACTCATCTTGTTCTCTCTCTCTCTCTCTCTCTCTCTCTCTCTCTCTCTCTCTCTCTCTCTCTCTCTCTCTCTCACACACACACACACACACACACACACACACACACACATAAGAACATACTATTACATAATGGTTGGAGTGCTCATTCATGCACAAAAGGGTAGGAGTCACCGACACCCAAATGAACACATAAGGTTTAATTTTTATTTGTGAAGGACAAAGATAAGTAGATGACACTGTTTGGACAATCACTGGGGAGTATGTTTCTTTGAGGCAAATGGATGGCCTTGAAAAGGGTCATTGATTGTTATCATGAATTTTATATGTTAATGCTGACAGTTGTTGTTGTTGGGCTTAAAGCCATTTTTCAGCACACGATAGGATATTCATGGCGGTCAGTAGTAATGGTGGAGGAAGAAACCGGGAAATCATTGGCAAGAACCAAAGACCAACGAGAAGCTACTGACAAGCTTTCTCACCTATCCACATTCTCCGAATCCTAGACTCGAACCAACAATGACAGAGGTGAGATGGCAGTGATCCGTAACGGACAGCGCTTTAGACCATTCGGCCACTCGCGGCTCCAAAAATGCTGACAGACAAGAATAGCGAGGCTGGTTGGCTTCACTTTCCTAGTCATCCTTCATAGTGATAAGAAAATGCAGTTCTTGTTTTTGCTGTTGATGATGATGTTTTGGCTGCTAATGTTAAATGTGTGCCTCCAATTCTCGCTCTATCATCTATTCCTCCTATAACGTTTTATCTTCTGTTGCCTTTATTTTATCCTCCATGACTGATATCGCTAACTGTTTGGCCACTTTAAAATGAATCATGGCCCTCTATAACTTTTCTGTTCCGGTGCATATCCAATTGTTTTACCTCGTCCAAGAAGTGCTACATATGTTCCAGGTGAAATGAGGTCTCATGTACCCTTCCGACCATATTCTGGTTCATTTTTGGTCTTTGTCGAGTCGAGAATGGAATGAAAGATTTGTGAACGCGACTCTCCATTTGATAGAGACGCTGGAGTGAAGTAAAACGTTCATAGGAGTCAAGACGCGGATTAAGAGACAATTCGAAGACTCTTTCAAAAGAAATTTGCAGAACAAGAAGCCAGTACAAGCTTTAAAAAATTAATCAATATTTTTTTTAACAAACATCAAGAATAAATGAAAGTGGAAGATTAGGGCTATTCCCTTCCTCTTCATATACACATTCCAATACAAATGCAAACAAGGTTGACAACTCTGTGAAAGCAAGGCTAGACCTACAGTGATCACTATGCCATCAAAGGACACTACGTGTTTGAGCCCAATAAACTACATGTCCATAATGATCACCGAATTGCATTTCTATGCTGGCAAGGTTTCTAGAGAAAACACTTCTAAAACAAGTCTATAAATATTCTAATGGAAATTCAAGGTGATGAAGAAAATATATTCACAATTGAATCTGATCATTGTAATCTCATAAAATTGAATTGAGTGGATTCGATATGAATCAAAATATTCCATGTTCTTATCGTTGGAAAAATAAATTGATACCCAATAGTTTCTTTGGTGATAAATGTTGATGACATAAGTTCTAAAATCTATAGATTTTCGATGGATAACTAAGTCTAAAGTACACGGAGTTGTATAGGAGCTGAGTGTAAGAAGGCAATGATGTTATCTGGTATTAATTTTTACGGGTAATTATAAGAATTGAACTCATACTTCACTCTCTCTTTAAAACGATTTGTCATACACGTCGATGATCGGAATGTCTTGGCACTTTGTTGCAAGAGATCTTCGATGCATTTCTTCTCCAAGGAAGACTTTATATACCACTCTTTCAAGATCCGCTCTTCTGGGATCGGTGTCAATGCTTCTTCCAGATTCTCGTCTTGATTCATCATCAAATATTGGTTGTGTTGCACGTGACTGAGATGATCGATTTGACAATCATAATAACGTTCTCTTGCTAGCATGTGATTCCTTTGCCAAGTGGAAAGCACAACAGGATTCTCATGCATTGTCGTCGTACCAAATACTGTTATGTTTTTTTCCTAATTGTCATGTATCTTTAAACAGAGTTAAGTAAGTCCTCGTGTATTTTTTCGGGGCAAAATTCGGTTCGTAAGGTCGAATACACGTTTGGCCATCTCGGGCGATTTCTACCATGGGCACGTGGAAGTATTTAAACTGGAAAGGATTTTATTGATAGTTCCGTTGATGACAATGAACAAACGGTTTGGTAGTTGACTTGGAATATATAACCTTTGATTACGAATCGAAGTCTAGACGCAGTAATGAAATATTTGAATTGCACTCGTCGTCAGGATACTTGGCTGTAGTTCTGGTCATAGTTTGACTGATGTCATCTCCCACTTTAGGTAAGACTTACACATAATGTATATAGAGTGTTTGGCTTCTTCGATGATAGTTTTATATTCATTAGTATTTGCAATCAAATGTAACACGGTACTTCTTCGATTCGGTCTCAAACGCACATCCAAACTATTTAACAAATACTTGTCTTGCAACCACGTGTCTTAGTCAATAATATCCATTCATTATGAACTAAGTTCCTGCAAGATCTTTATTTGGATCTTTATTTGGCAGTTACTAAATCTTGTGGTCTGCATCTTGCCCAACGTGTCAGTTTTCCAAACATCACACCAGCATCGAGCTGTGTGCTCTTTGCTTCTTTTCCGCATGTCAGAAGATTCTCAAAGTAACCTTAGTAAAGGTCAAGTATCCAGTTTGATGGGAGCCACAATGGTACCGGCGGCCGGATTCTTTGTTGTCAGTTTTGAGAACATTGACTTTCAGGTACCTGTACTTGTTATTCGTATCGAAAAAATCGTCGGTTTATACTTTGATTTCAAACTCGATAGTTCTTGAGTTGGTCAAAGAATTTTTTCATATCGAAGAAATTGTCGGTTTATCCTTTGATTTCAAATTCGATAGCTCTTGAGTTGGTCAAAGAATGTATTTCCCTAGATAACCGTGTAAAAATTCGTAAATAGGACCTAGTTTGAGAATATAATCCAAAATTTGATCCTAAAAATGAAACCCAAGTCCTATCACTAAACAGTGATATTAGAATCCAGGTTTGAGTCCCGACGACGTACAAATATGGAAGGTGATGATGTCAGATGTGGTCCAATATACTGATAACAACAACTCCTCACTTGAATCAGTTTTAGTTTCCGAATAATTCCAGAATAAATTTCCATGAATATCTTTCATAATTTCTATATAAAAGGTCAACTTGTTGAGTTTCCAGGGAAATAAATTATTAAATCGAAAAATCAGACGAAGAATAAACAATCTGGCAACAATTAAAAAAATAATACACATTGTTCCTTCAAGGTATTAGAATGACTCTGTCAAAAAATTATTATGAAGGCGTATTTAGAACTCTATAACCTCATTTCACGTAACGCGAGATTGGTCATGTGGTCTCTTACTACATTAGCTTGAGCACGTGGACCAATTTGTCCCCAATTAAGAACCAATCATAAAAAGCGTTCTTTACACATAGTGAGCACGCAAAGAAAGTATGCCCCTGATACTGACTATTCATTTTAAATTCCTGTTGACATTGTTGCCAGCCCAAGACGAAATAAAAGATAATTCTCACGTAATACATCTTCGTCTTAAATAAACAAACTTTGTTTAAAAAAGTATCTCATTACTGAAAAAGAATCCCGAATCCGATAAAATATTCATTGCAATAAAATACAATGAAATAAAATTTAAAACAAAGATTGAATTTTAAAACTTACACACAAGCAATTAAATTACATATACGTAACATTTAAAACATCCTATCATTGAGTGATCGCAGGTTTCAAGAAGTATGCTAGCGTAAGAAAAACCATTTTTATCGTTTTTAGCCGTTGTGTATATGAGGTCTGAAGGGTTTCCGAAATATCTTTCTGGCTTGTCCGTGCTGTGGCATGGAGAGGAATCGAAACATTTGAAAGGAGTGTGAAGTGAATTTGTAGGTGTGTGTCGGACATCAGGGATTCTTGTCTTGTCCGAAACTTTTTTTCTGTTTTCCTTAGGGATTGTTTGGATATGTGTTAGTCCATGAAATTCTTTTCTTTAAATCAGGGCAGTATCTTTTAAAGTATGCAAATCATCTTGTGACCACAGGCTTCAACAAGTGTACTAGCATATGAAAAGCCGTGTTTAACATTTCTGCAAGCCGTCCTGGTTGTCAAGCTGCTTCTCTGTGCACAGGACACGTCAGTCACAATTTACAGGAGAATCGTTTCGAAAAATGTATTTTCTCTCTGACGTTTCCATTGCATAATGTAATATTTTGACCATGGTCTCCTTTTATGCCAATATTCTCCTTGTCAAAATATAATTTACTAAGGGCAAGATTTTAATGATAATAAGTTACTTGCAGAATCCTGTTTGAAAGTTATGACTCTCCGCAACAGAGCGGTAGTATCCTACTACTTAGTTGTCGATGATATCAGAGTAATTCAGCCCTTCGGTGAATTCAGTAGGAGATCTAAAATACTTGTACAATCAGTTGTTGTTGATGATATTTTTTGGTTGGAATAAGAGCTGTTTCAACCCATAAAAAAAAATTAACCAGGAAAACGTGATGGACTGCGTTTTGTTTCCGAAAAGATCATGTCTGAGACGAAAAGAATGTGAATGATACTTGACCAGTAGTTTTGTTCTGTTCTTTACCAACTCATCGTCGGAAATATTTTAAATTATTTTTCACGAGATTTCGAATAATAAAAATGTCATGAATAAATTCTCATGGAAAATATATTTAAATGGGTATTAGCTTGATCAGATTTTGTTTGTTTCATAAATGTGAGGAACATTCTTTGTACAAGTTTTACGAAATGATTCTTTGTTATGCTGTTAAGAATACCTTTCGTAAACACTTAGCAATGTTCTTTTCCATGATCGGACGGAAAGATAGAGAGAAGAAGTGAAGGTTCGGACTCTCTCAAAGATAAGGTGTCACGCATAATGGTGTAGACACGGCTACATCCTTTTGGGGGATGCTTGGCTAGCGAGAGTACCGAGGACCTGTAAAACACAAGATGAACCTCTCTAGTCTTGAAGCAACATGAAGTGAGAGCCAGCGTTTGGGGACTGTTCTATATAGTTAGATTAAGGCACCTCGAACCTTTTTTGGTAATGCCTTGAGAGTAATACTCTGAGGGTGCTATACTGGCACTCACGTGTAAATGGAGTGCTTCAAACTAGAAAGTTCAGTCTTGTTCTCATAGAACCACGTGTTCTTTATTTATTACTTCTGACTTCGTGTTATGATCAAGTTAGAGGTCAGACAGTAGACCTGAAGAATTCTTCGTCAGTGAGTGTTTTTGTTAGCCGAATTTAGAATATACATATATAATATGGAGAGGCTTCTGTGTTTTGCTTGGTGTGTTTTATACATGTATAATGCGGAAACTTGTATCAGTATAGGGCATACTTTTTTCACCTGTTCGATAATGTATATTTCTGTCAAATAAAGTTAATCGACATATATTTTAATCGAAATTATTCCCAATATAATTTAATGAAAATTAGTCCAAATAAGAGTTAGTTTTAATACACTTTAGAGAAATTTCTCATGTTCTTATTTATACTTAAATTTTCCCTCATAACACAAGTATTAATGGACTTGTTCGTTTGAGGATGTTTACGACAATAGTGGTTTGATCCTTGGCAACATTCCGAGCATGAGATAGATGAATGATTTCTACCAAAGTCACTTCTCAATGAGCTTTGCGATCTAGTTATATGGACTGAGGTCAATATGCAGTAAAAGAACATACGTTATTGTTGGGAAATACATCCATAAAACTGTCACTAGTTAATGTTAATAAAATTGAATATTCATAGTTCAATTGATTCATGTCATCCTGCAGTCATTTGATAACAAGGAGAATGATTTTTCGATGGTTCAAGAGGATTGTTATTGTGACTGAAAGAGTTGTGATTGGTGTTGTCAAGGCTACCCGTGTTACTGTCGGTATGATTGAAGAGTTGTGAGTGGTCTTGTCAAGGCTACCCGTGTTACTGTCGGTATGACTGGAAGAGTTGTTACTGGTATTGTCAAGGCTGTCTGTATTACTGTCGTTATGATTGGAAGAGTTTTTACTGGTGCTGTCAAGGCTACCCGTGTTACTGTCCGTATGATTGGAAGAGTTGTGACTAGGGTTTTCAAGACTGCCCGTGTTACTGTCGGTATGACTGAAAGTGCTGTGACGTGTTATCAAATCTGCCCATATTGCTATCGGTATGTTTAAGGAAGGAGTGGACTGAAGGTATTCAATAGCTGCCGAGTTAAATAGTCCACAGCCTTTAATCTCCTTCCTGCAAACTCTGATTACACTATACTGTACCAAAAGAATCTCAGGTAAAAGATGCTTTGAATTTTAGGAACACGTTCTCCACTCCAAACGCACTGTGGTTTTTGTTTTTGTAGTTCTTGACGGATGAACATGGAACAACAATATAATTCATTCAGAATATTTAATACGGTTGGACTTGTGAGCGTCCATTTTTGGACTGTTTGGGATATAATTCAAAATACTGTAAGTTCTTTTTAAATTTACACTTTTTATTATGCACTTAAGTTTGAACAAATTATGTATGTGTTTCTGTTTGATTTCTAACGTAACTTTGAAAGATTTCCAGTCATATTGCTACGATGTCTGCTCTGCAGTGTGACAGTTTATATAGATGTCTAGCACTGCGGCATCATTCAGCAGACATGTAGCATCTTGTCGCACCCACCCCCATATTATCTTGACACCAGGCCGACCAGTTCTAACACTAACATATTAATGCTGAGCGCTAAGCGATGCAGTTGCTGGCACTAGTTTTATAAGTCCTTGTTATGACTCGACCGATGTTTCAACCCGCGACCTCTCGCGTCTGAGGCGGACGATCTAACCACTTGGTCACCGTAGTTGTTATAGAAACTTAGTGAAATAATTTTTGAAATTTTGTCATTCCTTAATTTTTACATGTTGAAAATATGTTCTTATATTGTCACGTATTTAAAATATATATCTTGCTTTGTTTTCAGATAGGATCAAATAGTGTAATAAAAAACAAATTTACTGGGACAGATTAGGTCAACCCAATCCTACCGTTCTCTTAGGTTACGCATATTTACATGACCAACATGTGAAAGTGAGATGAAGTTACGAGAAGGGGGATGTGGGTGAGCGCGTTGTAACGAAAAGTGGGTTTAATTTTGTAAACTTCGATTCTGGAGCAAGTATAGTATATAATAAGAATATTTTCTTCTCCTACGTTAATACCGAATATATTGATCCTGTGCTGTCAGAAACGATATATTTTAACTCGTGCCTTCGCCACTTTTCAAAATATTAAGTTTTTGGTACTTCGCGATGAAAAATATCTGGTATTAACGTAGAAAAGAAAAACAATCTTTTATGTATTTTGGAGAAAAATTTTTTTTTTTAAAATTTTATTAGACTTGTTGGTTTTTGCTCTTTTCTGTAACATAGATAAAGACCAAAGAGTCGTAAAATGGGAGATGGGTTGGAATTTTATTTACGACAAAGAGTTGCAAATAAAAGCATAACCATATCAAGTGTAATGGTGTCATCATATAACGATGCGTTATGTTTATGTTAAATATGTTGAATATGTTGAAATTTATGTAATTTAACATCTGCACCGAGCAACAAACTCTAGACTTAGTTCAAAATTAAGCATTTTTGGAAAACATAAGGCTGTAGAAACCATATCAGGAGGATGAGAACTCGGGTGGCATACCTCCTGCAAATGCTGTCTTTCAGATTTTGGAAAGTTTTCCAGGTCTCGTCGATCTATAGCTGCAGGCCAACCTTGATTGAAAATCCACCCATCGATTTTTGTACGTTTTGCTGTGTTCACTCGCGTCAGGAGGACTGGCAATAGGAAAAGAGGTATCTCGAGCTAAACGATGACATAGAAAGATCATTATGGAAATTTTTAATGTCTAATCAATAAATACCAATATTTTTCAGTAAAATCATCTACTGAAAAAATTGTAAATAACGAACTGATCGACGGACAAAGTGATTACGATAATGGCTCATTCGACTTTGTGTAGCGGAGTCCTAACAACGCTTTCATCTTGTGACTACTTTTGTTGAAGAGATAGATAGACAAAAATTCAACCTTTTCTATTGCGTGTAAAAGCGGCATGATTATATTGATCAAGATTAAACGTCTCCTTCGACGGGAAATCTAACTCTTGTATACAATGTTTAAGAATACAGAATTGCATAAGTTATGCGATCAATTATGAGACAACGAAGGAAGCAAGTTTGTTACGTAAAAAGGAATGTCCAAAGTGTTTGCAGGACACATGGTACTGGTACAACTGTATTTACCGCGATTTTCACACGCATCGATTTTTCATACACAATATTAGTGCACAAACAAATTATAAGTTATTTTTTCATTTGTTTACATTCAAATCTGAGGTAGCTATGATTATTATTATAGAGGTAGCTATGATTATTATTATAATCATCTCTTTTAAATATATGGTTTGGTATACGTGAAAAATATTTGACAAAATAAAGCGTACGTAAGATTAAACAATACAGTGTTTGACTAAATATATCTCGTATGCATGTGGCAACAGAATCTCATTTTTGTAGGAGTTGGAGAGAAAGAATATATACGTGTTTGTTATATTTGAATAAATACAAGAGAATTATCATGTTTATGTATTCTTTCTGTGCCATTAAAGTCAGTGTAAAGTTTGTGATCCAAAAGTGAAAATGTCATAGAAAAGAAACTCTGAAGGTTAAATGTCAAAACCTTTTATTAAACTTATCAAATTATACAAGAAAAAGTAGAATGAAAGTTTGTCACTCAGAACGAATTACTATTACTAAATCACTGCCGTAATAAGTTAATTTAGTTTGTCGCAAGTTTCATATTGAATTGTGACAGTGTCAAATTACTTTTTCAGGTAGGACTTCAAAGCGACGATTCCCGATTTAAGGAGGGTAGGTCCGAACTCCATGAGGAAATTCACAACAAGTTGTCCTTCCTCGGATTCAATCATTTGCCTAATATTCTCTCTAAAACTTCCTGGTTTGTTTGGACAATCTTTTGACTCCTTTTTGATGCGCCTGATCTCATCTTTCATCATTATGATCTTGTATTTGAGCTGTTCGTTTTCTTTATAAAGTTTGTTAATCTTGGCTTCAGCTGATTGAGCTTCCTCTAAGGAATGTGCTTCAGTACTTGATTGTAAACTGAAAACATACGCCAGCAGAAGTTCCTCTTCTTCTTTAACATCTTTGTTGTTTTGCTTCAGGCTTTCTTTTTTGTCATTTATAGTCCTTGTTAAGTTATCCATGAGTGTCTTCCTCTGCTTGTCCTCCTCCTTCAAGAGTCTTTTCTCGATATTTTCGTACGTGGTATTAGTATAGTGCTTCCCCTCATTCAGTCCAACAACAACGGTCACAAGAGTGAAAAGTTCCTTCATCTGTACCTCGACCACTTCTGGAGACGCTTCATTCTCTATGGCGATGCAGATATTGTTGTTTCTGCTAAGAACATTTTGCAAGTCAGAAGGTGCTTCAGAAGTGAACTGCTTAAGTAATTTACCACTCTTGTCCAATTTGTCTTTATGTGTGAAGACAACGATAAGATGGTTGTAGAACTCATCTCCAAAAATCTGTTCGTAGAGGTCAATAGTGTTTTTCTCCTCGGGAGTAAATCTGTCGACCTTAATTATTAAAAGAAATGCATGAGGCCCTGGGGAACTTAGTGCTTTACATTTGATGATCTCCTTCATGATTATTTCGTTCGGCTTTTCAATGTCGAAAAAGCCAGGAGTATCAACATAAACAAGTCTCTTTCCAAATCTTATAGCTGAATCACACCGACAATTTTCCGTAACGGATTTGGCAGAACAAAGTGAAATAAATGTCTCAATTCCCAGGAAATTATTTCCTGTTGCGCTTTTTCCATTTCCGTTCTTTCCCAAAGCAACGACTCTGTACTCTTCAAGCTCGTCTGAAACTGAGAAGGAACTCTTGGTCATGTTTTAAAGCTTTCTAATCTAACCGTCAGACAAATTTTTTATGACTATTACATTGTATAGAACCCATATGATCTGATGACAGACATGATAATTCTCACCTAATCAACGAAAATAATTACCATCATAAAGATACTATGTAATTCCCTGAGTTACAAATTTTGATTTTTAATAAAGATATGTAATAGTCAGACTATCAATATCAACATGAGTGGATGAAGCTGAAAATGTACCAGGACTTTTTCCGCCTGTGATCGCACGTTTTAAGACTCGTTTTGAGAATTTAAATCCTTTGTTTTCAATATGAAACTAAAACATAAGGAAGATAGAATGTAATCAGAACGAAAATCTTAAATGAAATTTGTTTCTCAGAAAGAGACCAAGAGCTCTCTCTCTCTCTCTCTCTCTCTCTCTCTCTCTCTCTCTCTCTCTCTCTCTCTCTCTCTCTCTCTCTCTCTCTCTCTCTGGACGGTTTAACAAATTTACCATCATTCATTGTTCCAGAGACATCGTAGAATGACGTTCGTATTTTCGTGGATTTTTGCCCGTGTCTACCTACGATGATCGATCGATCGATCGATCGAGAGAGAGAGAGAGAGAGAGAGAGAGAGAGAGAGAGAGAGAGAGAGAGAGAGAGAGAGAGAACAATAACATCAACGCATTAAACACGACAGTATGTGTACCTCGTAACCGACAAATTTAACTTAACACTATCGACACACTGTAAATAGATCCCAAGGAAAGTGTAAACATATCGTTACGACGAACCATATTATTGTAGGTTACTTGGTACAGTTTCAATTTTAAAGTTTTCGTCCAGTGCAATTTATTTTTCTCTCTCACTCCATATTTTGCATATTTTTTTCTCTTACGCGCAAAAAAGGATAAGGAAACGGAAAAAGAAATGATTTCGATGAAATTGTGTACCATTTTAATTCCATTTAGAAAACAGGGGCTATTAATACTTGTTATCATTATATTCATATTTCATTTATGATTAATGAGTAGCAATTCATCATTATTCTATATCTATATGCCTGCAGTTGAAAAAATGTTTATATATATATATATATATATATATATATATATATATATATATATATATATATATATATATATATATATATATGTGTGTGTGTGTGTGTGTGTGTGTGTGTGTGTGTGTGTGTGTGTGTGTTCTTGAAGATTTAATCAGATAAGGTGAAGAAGAAGAAGAAGAATCAATTACCAATCTTTAACTATTTTAATTTTTTAATAAACAGTGGATCCAACAAAGCATGTATAATCTTGAGTCGAGACTCAACAGTTCCAGATAAATTGTGAAATGTTTCTCTAATGATATTTACTTACTTGTGCCAAATTCTTCGTTGCTACCACATGCTGCCATTTCAAGCTCTTCTATCCTGTGAAATAATAATAATAATAATAATAATAATAATAATAATAATAATAATAATAATAATAATAATAATAATAATAATTAAAAGTCTTCCTTATAGACAGTACTTTCAGAATATTAAATCTACTCTTAACTTCAATTCAGATGTAGTGATACAGATATGATTTATTTCAAATAATCATTTGCAATCACCCTCATACCCCACTCCCCACTCAACCCCGGTTTCTGAAATAAAACAACGGAGAGTGAATAATGGATTGTTATTTATGGTCTGCGATACGTGGGCTACGACTATACAAAACTATTTTTACTCGCATGCAGCAGTGAATGCATGCAAATCAAATGGTTGTAATAATAGACCCCATTGTTAATTTTAATAGCTGCGCTGAACAATCATTCTTTCTTTAAATTAGGACAAGATTTTTTTAAAAAAAGATTCCAGCCCATATCCCACGCGAGATATAAAACGATCGGTCCATAATGGGAAGGTTAACTTGACTTAACAATGGAATAATTCTCATATATATATATATATATATATATATATATATATATATATATATATATATATATATATATATATATATATATATATATATATATATATATATATGAAGTTATCGACACTCTCAGTTCTACAATGTAAAAAAAACAAACATGGTGACCAACGTGGCTCGGAGATCATACCCATTTAAATTGAAATCCCTTCGTCTCTATGTGCTGAATCGTTCAAAGGAAAGCAAAGTAGATTCTGGAAGCAAGTCATACAGAAAACTGTGATATAGAATGACAACGGTTAACATAAAAAGAACGTTCGCTGTGAACAGCCTACCCACAAGATTGAGAAAAGAAATTATTGCTTTCATTATTAACTGCTATTGATCACCAAATCCTGTTTTCCTCTGAGCTTTAGGATCTTTTCCCAGTGCTTTTTGACAAAATGTGAATAACAAAATGATTAGTAGATCTGGCACATCAGGTTGAAAACAAGAGCAACTTTTGAATGTTTTGTTTGTAGTAACGGGATGATATGGCGATATTGGAATTAATATCAGGCCACCATTTCGATATGGCAATAATAGGAATTGACATTGAAAATGTACTATTAATTACATTTCCCTAGTCTCTCTAAATGTTTTTGTGTTGGGTACAAAGATGGGTCTGTATAGCGAAAATGTCCATATGTTGAACATATAGTTTGACTGGCCAACACCCATATCTATCGACCACTACTCACTCATCTACACTTACTAACCAATATGACGTTGGAGTGCCCAACATCCATACTTGCTTACAAGCAAAAATGTAGGAATTGATACATGCTGTGCACATGCTACCACACACAAGGATAGGCGGGTTGGTAGGCACATATACCAACATATTTATATCTCATCACACAGAAGAGATTGCAGTGGAGTTGAGGTTGAAGTTTAAGTTATTGTGAAAGACACAAACATAAAAGCATAGTGTGGCAATGATTAAGTCGTATCTCTTTTTTAAGAGAATTGTGTGATCTTGAAAAGGGCCGTTAGAGCTGTTAGCCAAAAAGGGTTAACATATACCACTCATCTTCGTTGTCCTTTTTCAAGCTTCTCAGCGCTGTCAGTTGGAAAGTATATCCACCCGGCTTCGATTCTTTGACTGCAACTTTACAAGTCATGAACATTACAAGGAAGAAGTCGTATACATGCCGTAAAACACTGCATACTATTTTCCGAGTTCATCCATCAAAAACTAAATAAAAATATATAAAAAATGGATAACGTGTTCTTAATCATCAAAGCGTGTTTTTCTTTGAGATTTTTGGAGTTTGCAGCAAGGAGATAAACCACTGTGCATTATTGTACTCATTATCTATTGGCTAATTTCTTCCCACCCCTACTTTGAATTATACCTAAAGTAACACGGGTAGCCTTGAAAACTTTAGTCATAACTCTTCCAGTCAAAGTAGCAATGCTCTTGAAACTTTGAATAACCATTCTCTTTGATATCGAGTGACTATTTGGAAATTTAAACCATCGGACTATGAATAATCAATTTCATTCAGATTAACTAGTGCCAGTGTTATGGATGTGTTTCCCAACAATAAAGTATGTTGTTTCAATGCAAAAATACCTCAGTCTATATAATTAAATAACGAAGCTCATAGGGAAGTGACTGGTAGAAATCATTCATCTATCTAATGTTTTGAATGTTGTCGAGGATCAAATTACTTTTGTCGTAGGAATCACCAAAAAACAAATCGATCAACAATTGAACTAAAATGTTCCTCGCTTTAATAACGCCAAAATGAAAAAAGCGCCAGCTAATCTCCAGTTAAATATCTATACCACGAGAATTCCTTCATGATACATTTTAATGCTCGAATCTTCATCGAAACGATTTCAAATATTTTCAACGATCAGTTTGTCAGAACACATGAAAAAAAAAAAAAACTACTGATAGAGTACCGTTCACCATCTCGTGGTCTCAAACTGGATTTTTTTCCAACAACAAAACGCCGTTCATCACTTTTTCTCACGGTGTTTTGCGATTATGGGTGGAAACACAGCTCTCGTTCCTACCAAAAATATCAGAAACAGCAACCGATTATGCAAGTATTTAGATTTCTTACTGAATTCAGCGAAGGACTGAATTATTCTTATATCATCGACTACAAGGCAGTGGGACATTGCTGCTCTGTTGATGAGAGTCATTCCTTTCCAAATGAATTCTACCATAGCTTCTAACCATAAAGGTGGAAACACAAGGTGGAGAATGTGTACATCTTTAATATCTTCCTATATGAAAATTGTATTTTGACAGAGTGAATATGAAAATAAAAATCGTCGGCAAAATATTCCATTATCTAGTAGAAAAGTCAGCGTAAAATTACATTTTCGTAAACGATTTTCCTGTACATTGTGACTGGCATATCCTGTTTACAGTGGAGCAACTTGACAACGAGGACATGGTTTGGAGAAATGTTAAAAACGACTTTTCATATACTAACACACTTGTTAAAACCTGTGGTCACTCAAGGGTTTAAATGCATTAAATGATACTGCCTTGATTTAAGAAAGAAAAATCTCATCAACCAAAAATGACCTAAACAATCCCTAAGTAAAGCAGGAAAAACCTTAGTTTCTGACAGGACAAGAATTCCTGATCTACGACATACGCCTTTAAAGTTATTTCACATTCCTTTCGTTGCTTTAATTCCTCTTCCACGCCACAGCATGGACAAGTCAGAAAGATATTTCAAAGACCCTTCATACCTCATAAACACAATCAGATAAAGAATACGAAATGAAAAATGGTCAGAGCGTTTGATGTTTTTGATTAATATAGAAATAATCCCCCGAGATTCTTGACAATATTTAATTGTTTTAAGACTATATGTTTGGTATACCACCGACGACGACGACGATGATGATGACACAAAAATCCCAATGGGTATGTTCATGTGTGTGTGTGTGTGTGTGTGTGTGTGTGTGTGTGTGTGTCCGAGAGTACGATTACCTTTGTGTGATGGTGTTTCTGTATATACGAGCGTGTGATTGCGTGTTTGTATGTATAGTTTGTTCGTAAGCAAATGTGGGTTTTGGTCATTTCAGCCGCCTATTTGTGAGTAAGTGTGAGTGTTAGTATATGAGTGGGTACTTGTCAATAGGTATTAATGTTGGCTAGTCAAAATGTGTGTTTAACATAAGGTGATCTTTAACATTAATTTTCTCTTTGTTGCCATATTGGTATACCCAACAGAAAACCATTTATAGTGACAAGTAGAAATATCATGTTTATTTTAACATTATGCATTCACTATGTCGCCATAGTGCCGTGCTAAGGTCAAAAATGTGGACCAAAGTCAATTCCCATTATATCCATATCGATCCATTTCAAAATGGTGATCTAATGTTAATTCTCCTTGCCAGCATCTCGACCCAGCTATCGTTATATCAGCCTCTATTATTAAGTTCCTTTTCACTTTTACATGCTTTGAGAGTACTCCCCCAGCCTGTCGTAGTATTGCACTGAGTTCGATCGCTTCCACTCAATTAAAATTCAAGGACTTCAAGGCCAATATCCAGTTCTTCCAATGCTTATAAGGAAATGTACGATCCTTGACTATGCTAAACACATTATAAATGTTACGACTTTTCCTTTAAACACCAGCAGTATTTTAGGTAATAACAAACAGAAGCTTTTTAAACTCTCTCTCTCTCTCTCTCTCTCTCTCTCTCTCTCTCTCTCTCTCTCTCTCTCTCTCTCTCTCTCTCTCTCTCTCTCTCTCTCTCTCTCTGTGGACGGTTTAACAAATTTACCATCATTCATTGTTCCAGAGACATCGTAGCATGACGTTCGTATTTTCGTGGATTTTTGCCCGTGTCTAGCTACGATGATCGAGAGAGAGAGAGAGAGAGAGAGAGAGAGAGAGAGAGAGAGAGAGAGAGAGAGAGAGAGAGAGAGAGAGAGAGAGAGAGAGAACAATAACAGCAACGCATTAAACACGACAGTATGTGTACCTCGTAACCGACAAATTTAACTTAACACTATCGACACACTGTAAATAGATCCCAAGGAAAGTGTAAACATATCGTTACGACGAACCATATTATTGTAGGTTACTTGGTACAGTTTCAATTTTAAAGTTTTCGTCCAGTGCAATTTATTTTTCTCTCTCACTCCATATTTTGCATATTTTTTTCTCTTACGCGCAAAAAAGGATAAGGAAACGGAAAAAGAAATGATTTCGATGAAATTGTGTACCATTTTAATTTCATTTAGAAAACAGGGGCTTTTAATACTTGTTATCATTATATTCATATTTCATTTATGATTAATGAGTAGCAATTCATCACTATTCTATATCTATATGCCTGCAGTTGAAAAAATGTTTATATATATATATATATATATATATATATATATATATATATATATATATATATATATATATATATATATGTGTGTGTGTGTGTGTGTGTTCTTGAAGATTTAATCAGATAAGGTGAAGAAGAAGAAGAAGAAGAATCAATTACCAATCTTTAACTATTTTAATTTTTTAATAAACAGTGGATCCAACAAAGCATGTATAATCTTGAGTCGAGACTCAACAGTTCCAGATAAAGTGTGAAATGTTTCTCTAATGATATTTACTTACTTGTGCCAAATTCTTCGTTGCTACCACACGCTGCCATTTCAAGCTCTTCTATCCTGTGAAATAATAATAATAATAATAATAATAATAATAATAATAATAATAATAATAATAATAATAATAATAATAATAATTAAAAGTCTTCCTTATAGACAGTACTTTCAGAATATTAAATCTACTCTTAACTTCAATTCAGATGTAGTGATACAGATATGATTTATTTCAAATAATCATTTGCAATCACCCTCATACCCCACTCCCCACTCAACCCCGGTTTCTGAAATAAAACAACGGAGAGTGAATAATGGATTGTTATTTATGGTCTGCGATACGTGGGCTACGACTATACAAAACTATTTTTACTCGCATGCAGCAGTGAATGCATGTAAATCAAATGGTTGTAATAATAGACCCCATTGTTAATTTTAATAGCTGCGCTGAACAATCATTCTTTCTTTAAATTAGGACAAGATTTTTTTAAAAAAAGATTCCAGCCCATATCCCACGCGAGATATAAAACGATCGGTCCATAATGGGAAGGTTAACTTGACTTAACAATGGAATAATTCTCATATATATATATATATATATATATATATATATATATATATATATATATATATATATATATATATATATATATATATATGAAGTTATCGACACTCTCAGTTCTACAATGTAAAAAAAACAAACATGGTGACCAACGTGGCTCGGAGATCATACCCATTTAAATTGAAATCCCTTCGTCTCTATGTGCTGAATCGTTCAAAGGAAAGCAAAGTAGATTCTGGAAGCAAGTCATACAGAAAACTGTGATATAGAATGACAACGGTTAACATAAAAAGAACGTTCGCTGTGAACAGCCTACCCACAAGATTGAGAAAAGAAATTATTGCTTTCATTATTAACTGCTATTGATCACCAAATCCTGTTTTCCTCTGAGCTTTAGGATCTTTTCCCAGTGCTTTTTGACAAAATGTGAATAACAAAATGATTAGTAGATCTGGCACATCAGGTTGAAAACAAGAGCAACTTTTGAATGTTTTGTTTGTAGTAACGGGATGATATGGCGATATTGGAATTAATATCAGGCCACCATTTCGATATGGCAATAATAGGAATTGACATTGAAAATGTACTATTAATTACATTTCCCTAGTCTCTCTAAATGTTTTTGTGTTGGGTACAAAGATGGGTCTGTATAGCGAAAATGTCCATATGTTGAACATATAGTTTGACTGGCCAACACCCATATCTATCGACCACTACTCACTCATCTACACTTACTAACCAATATGACGTTGGAGTGCCCAACATCCATACTTGCTTACAAGCAAAAATGTAGGAATTGATACATGCTGTGCACATGCTACCACACACAAGGATAGGCGGGTTGGTAGGCACATATACCAACATATTTATATCTCATCACACAGAAGAGATTGCAGTGGAGTTGAGGTTGAAGTTTAAGTTATTGTGAAAGACACAAACATAAAAGCATAGTGTGGCAATGATTAAGTCGTATCTCTTTTTTAAGAGAATTGTGTGATCTTGAAAAGGGCCGTTAGAGCTGTTAGCCAAAAAGGGTTAACATATACCACTCATCTTCGTTGTCCTTTTTCAAGCTTCTCAGCGCTGTCAGTTGGAAAGTATATCCACCCGGCTTCGATTCTTTGACTGCAACTTTACAAGTCATGAACATTACAAGGAAGAAGTCGTATACATGCCGTAAAACACTGCATACTATTTTCCGAGTTCATCCATCAAAAACTAAATAAAAATATATAAAAAATGGATAACGTGTTCTTAATCATCAAAGCGTGTTTTTCTTTGAGATTTTTGGAGTTTGCAGCAAGGAGATAAACCACTGTGCATTATTGTACTCATTATCTATTGGCTAATTTCTTCCCACCCCTACTTTGAATTATACCTAAAGTAACACGGGTAGCCTTGAAAACTTTAGTCATAACTCTTCCAGTCAAAGTAGCAATGCTCTTGAAACTTTGAATAACCATTCTCTTTGATATCGAGTGACTATTTGGAAATTTAAACCATCGGACTATGAATAATCAATTTCATTCAGATTAACTAGTGCCAGTGTTATGGATGTGTTTCCCAACAATAAAGTATGTTGTTTCAATGCAAAAATACCTCAGTCTATATAATTAAATAACGAAGCTCATAGGGAAGTGACTGGTAGAAATCATTCATCTATCTAATGTTTTGAATGTTGTCGAGGATCAAATTACTTTTGTCGTAGGAATCACCAAAAAACAAATCGATCAACAATTGAACTAAAATGTTCCTCGCTTTAATAACGCCAAAATGAAAAAAGCGCCAGCTAATCTCCAGTTAAATATCTATACCACGAGAATTCCTTCATGATACATTTTAATGCTCGAATCTTCATCGAAACGATTTCAAATATTTTCAACGATCAGTTTGTCAGAACACATGAAAAAAAAAAAACTACTGATAGAGTACCGTTCACCATCTCGTGGTCTCAAACTGGATTTTTTTCCAACAACAAAACGCCGTTCATCACTTTTTCTCACGGTGTTTTGCGATTATGGGTGGAAACACAGCTCTCGTTCCTACCAAAAATATCAGAAACAGCAACCGATTATGCAAGTATTTAGATTTCTTACTGAATTCAGCGAAGGACTGAATTATTCTTATATCATCGACTACAAGGCAGTGGGACATTGCTGCTCTGTTGATGAGAGTCATTCCTTTCCAAATGAATTCTACCATAGCTTCTAACCATAAAGGTGGAAACACAAGGTGGAGAATGTGTACATCTTTAATATCTTCCTATATGAAAATTGTATTTTGACAGAGTGAATATGAAAATAAAAATCGTCGGCAAAATATTCCATTATCTAGTAGAAAAGTCAGCGTAAAATTACATTTTCGTAAACGATTTTCCTGTACATTGTGACTGGCATATCCTGTTTACAGTGGAGCAACTTGACAACGAGGACATGGTTTGGAGAAATGTTAAAAACGACTTTTCATATACTAACACACTTGTTAAAACCTGTGGTCACTCAAGGGTTTAAATGCATTAAATGATACTGCCTTGATTTAAGAAAGAAAAATCTCATCAACCAAAAATGACCTAAACAATCCCTAAGTAAAGCAGGAAAAACCTTAGTTTCTGACAGGACAAGAATTCCTGATCTACGACATACGCCTTTAAAGTTATTTCACATTCCTTTCGTTGCTTTAATTCCTCTTCCACGCCACAGCATGGACAAGTCAGAAAGATATTTCAAAGACCCTTCATACCTCATAAACACAATCAGATAAAGAATACGAAATGAAAAATGGTCAGAGCGTTTGATGTTTTTGATTAATATAGAAATAATCCCCCGAGATTCTTGACAATATTTAATTGTTTTAAGACTATATGTTTGGTATACCACCGACGACGACGACGATGATGATGACACAAAAATCCCAATGGGTATGTTCATGTGTGTGTGTGTGTGTGTGTGTGTGTGTCCGAGAGTACGATTACCTTTGTGTGATGGTGTTTCTGTATATACGAGCGTGTGATTGCGTGTTTGTATGTATAGTTTGTTCGTAAGCAAATGTGGGTTTTGGTCATTTCAGCCGCCTATTTGTGAGTAAGTGTGAGTGTTAGTATATGAGTGGGTACTTGTCAATAGGTATTAATGTTGGCTAGTCAAAATGTGTGTTTAACATAAGGTGATCTTTAACATTAATTTTCTCTTTGTTGCCATATTGGTATACCCAACAGAAAACCATTTATAGTGACAAGTAGAAATATCATGTTTATTTTAACATTATGCATTCACTATGTCGCCATAGTGCCGTGCTAAGGTCAAAAATGTGGACCAAAGTCAATTCCCATTATATCCATATCGATCCATTTCAAAATGGTGATCTAATGTTAATTCTCCTTGCCAGCATCTCGACCCAGCTATCGTTATATCAGCCTCTATTATTAAGTTCCTTTTCACTTTTACATGCTTTGAGAGTACTCCCCCAGCCTGTCGTAGTATTGCACTGAGTTCGATCGCTTCCACTCAATTAAAATTCAAGGACTTCAAGGCCAATATCCAGTTCTTCCAATGCTTATAAGGAAATGTACGATCCTTGACTATGCTAAACACATTATAAATGTTACGACTTTTCCTTTAAACACCAGCAGTATTTTAGGTAATAACAAACAGAAGCTTTTTAAACTCTCTCTCTCTCTCTCTCTCTCTCTCTCTCTCTCTCTCTCTCTCTCTCTCTCTCTCTCTCTCTCTCTCTCTCTCTCTCTCTCTCTCTCTCTGTGGACGGTTTAACAAATTTACCATCATTCATTGTTCCAGAGACATCGTAGCATGACGTTCGTATTTTCGTGGATTTTTGCCCGTGTCTAGCTACGATGATCGAGAGAGAGAGAGAGAGAGAGAGAGAGAGAGAGAGAGAGAGAGAGAGAGAGAGAGAGAGAGAGAGAGAGAGAGAGAGAGAGAACAATAACATCAACGCATTAAACACGACAGTATGTGTACCTCGTAACCGACAAATTTAACTTAACACTATCGACACACTGTAAATAGATCCCAAGGAAAGTGTAAACATATCGTTACGACGAACCATATTATTGTAGGTTACTTGGTACAGTTTCAATTTTAAAGTTTTCGTCCAGTGCAATTTATTTTTCTCTCTCACTCCATATTTTGCATATTTTTTTCTCTTACGCGCAAAAAAGGATAAGGAAACGGAAAAAGAAATGATTTCGATGAAATTGTGTACCATTTTAATTTCATTTAGAAAACAGGGGCTATTAATACTTGTTATCATTATATTCATATTTCATTTATGATTAATGAGTAGCAATTCATCACTATTCTATATCTATATGCCTGCAGTTGAAAAAATGTTTATATATATATATATATATATATATATATATATATATATATATATATATATATATATATATATATATATATATATATGTGTGTGTGTGTGTGTGTGTGTGTGTGTGTGTGTGTGTTCTTGAAGATTTAATCAGATAAGGTGAAGAAGAAGAAGAAGAAGAATCAATTACCAATCTTTAACTATTTTAATTTTTTAATAAACAGTGGATCCAACAAAGCATGTATAATCTTGAGTCGAGACTCAACAGTTCCAGATAAAGTGTGAAATGTTTCTCTAATGATATTTACTTACTTGTGCCAAATTCTTCGTTGCTACCACACGCTGCCATTTCAAGCTCTTCTATCCTGTGAAATAATAATAATAATAATAATAATAATAATAATAATAATAATAATAATAATAATAATAATAATAATAATTAAAAGTCTTCCTTATAGACAGTACTTTCAGAATATTAAATCTACTCTTAACTTCAATTCAGATGTAGTGATACAGATATGATTTATTTCAAATAATCATTTGCAATCACCCTCATACCCCACTCCCCACTCAACCCCGGTTTCTGAAATAAAACAACGGAGAGTGAATAATGGATTGTTATTTATGGTCTGCGATACGTGGGCTACGACTATACAAAACTATTTTTACTCGCATGCAGCAGTGAATGCATGTAAATCAAATGGTTGTAATAATAGACCCCATTGTTAATTTTAATAGCTGCGCTGAACAATCATTCTTTCTTTAAATTAGGACAAGATTTTTTAAAAAAAAGATTCCAGCCCATATTCCACGCGAGATATAAAACGATCGGTCCATAATGGGAAGGTTAACTTGACTTAACAATGAAATAATTCTCATATATATATATATATATATATATATATATATATATATATATATATATATATATATATATATATATATATATATATATATATATATATGAAGTTATCGACACTCTCAGTTCTACAATGTAAAAAAAACAAACATAGTGACCAACGTGGCTCGGAGATCATACACATTTAAATTGAAATCCCTTCGTCTCTATGTGCTGAATCGTTCAAAGGAAAGCAAAGTAGATTCTGGAAGCAAGTCATACAGAAAACTGTGATATAGAATGACAACGGTTAACATAAAAAGAACGTCCGCTGTGAACAGCCTACCCACAAGACTGAGAAAAGAAATTATTGCTTTCATTATTAACTGCTATTGATCACCAAATCCTGTTTTCCTCTGAGCTTTAGGATTTTTTCCCAGTGCTTTTTGACAAAATGTGAATAACAAAATGATTAGTAGATCTGGCACATCAGGTTGAAAACAAGAGCAACTTTTGAATGTTTTGTTTGTAGTAACGGGATGATATGGCGATATTGGAATTAATATCAGGCTACCATTTCGATATGGCAATAATAGGAATTGACATTGAAAATGTACTATTAATTACATTTCCCTAGTCTCTCTAAATGTTTTTGTGTTGGGTACAAAGATGGGTCTGTATAGCGAAAATGTCCATATGTTGAACATATAGTTTGACTGGCCAACACCCATATCTATCGACCACTACTCACTCATCTACACTTACTAACCAATATGACGTTGGAGTGCCCAACATCCATACTTGCTTACAAGCAAAAATGTAGGAATTGATACATGCTGTGCACATGCTACCACACACAAGGATAGGCGGGTTGGTAGGCACATATACCAACATATTTATATCTCATCACACAGAAGAGATTGCAGTGGAGTTGAGGTTGAAGTTTAAGTTATTGTGAAAGACACAAACATAAAAGCATATTGTGGCAATGATTAAGTCGTATCTCTTTTTTAAGAGAATTGTGTGATCTTGAAAAGGGCCATTAGAGCTGTTAGCCAAAAAGGGTTAACATATACCACTCATCTTCGTTGTCCTTTTTCAAGCTTCTCAGCGCTGTCAGTTGGAAAGTATATCCACCCGGCTTCGATTCTTTGACTGCAACTTTACAAGTCATGAACATTACAAGGAAGAAGTCGTATACATGCCGTAAAACACTGCATACTATTTTCCGAGTTCATCCATCAAAAACTAAATAAAAATATATAAAAAATGGATAACGTGTTCTTAATCATCAAAGCGTGTTTTTCTTTGAGATTTTTGGAGTTTGCAGCAAGGAGATAAACCACTGTGCATTATTGTACTCATTATCTATTGGCTAATTTCTTCCCACCCCTACTTTGAATTATACCTAAAGTAACACGGGTAGCCTTGAAAACTTTAGTCATAACTCTTCCAGTCAAAGTAGCAATGCTCTTGAAACTTTGAATAACCATTCTCTTTGATATCGAGTGACTATTTGGAAATTTAAACCATCGGACTATGAATAATCAATTTCATTCAGATTAACTAGTGCCAGTGTTATGGATGTGTTTCCCAACAATAAAGTATGTTGTTTCAATGCAAAAATACCTCAGTCTATATAATTAAATAACGAAGCTCATAGGGAAGTGACTGGTAGAAATCATTCATCTATCTAATGTTTTGAATGTTGTCGAGGATCAAATTACTTTTGTCGTAGGAATCACCAAAAAACAAATCGATCAACAATTGAACTAAAATGTTCCTCGCTTTAATAACGCCAAAATGAAAAAAGCGCCAGCTAATCTCCAGTTAAATATCTATACCACGAGAATTCCTTCATGATACATTTTAATGCTCGAATCTTCATCGAAACGATTTCAAATATTTTCAACGATCAGTTTGTCAGAACACATGAAAAAAAAAACTACTGATAGAGTACCGTTCACCATCTCGTGGTCTCAAACTGGATTTTTTTCCAACAACAAAACGCCGTTCATCACTTTTTCTCACGGTGTTTTGCGATTATGGGTGGAAACACAGCTCTCGTTCCTACCAAAAATATCAGAAACAGCAACCGATTATGCAAGTATTTAGATTTCTTACTGAATTCAGCAAAGGACTGAATTATTCTTATATCATGGACTACAAGGCAGTGGGACATTACTGCTCTGTAGATGAGAGTCATTCCTTTCCAAATGGATTCTACCATAGCTTCTAACCATAAAGGTGGAAACACAAGGTGGAGAATGTGTACATCTTTAATATCTTCCTATATGAAAATTGTATTTTGACAGAGTGAATATGAAAATAAAAATCGTCGGCAAAATATTCCATTATCTAGTAGAAAAGTCAGCGTAAAATTACATTTTCATAAACGATTTTCCTGTACATTGTGACTGGCATATCCTGTTTACAGTGGAGCAACTTGACAACGAGGACATGGTTTGGAGAAATGTTAAAAACGACTTTTCATATACTAGCACACTTGTTAAAACCTGTGGTCACTCAAGGGTTTAAATGCATTAAATGATACTGCCTTGATTTAAGAAAGAAAAATCTCATCAACCAAAAATGACCTAAACAATCCCTAAGTAAAGCAGGAAAAACCTTAGTTTCTGACAGGACAAGAATTCCTGATCTACGACATACGCCTTTAAAGTTATTTCACATTCCTTTCGTTGCTTTAATTCCTCTTCCACGCCACAGCATGGACAAGTCAGAAAGATATTTCAAAGACCCTTCATACCTCCTAAACACAATCAGATAAAGAATACGAAATGAAAAATGGTCAGAGCGTTTGATGTTTTTGATTAATATAGAAATAATCCTCCGAGATTCTTGACAATATTTAATTGTTTTAAGACTATATGTTTGGTATACCACCGACGACGACGACGATGATGATGATACAAAAATCCCAATGGGTATGTTCATGTGTGTGTGTGTGTGTGTGTCCGAGAGTACGATTACCTTTGTGTGATGGTGTTTCTGTATATACGAGCGCTCCTACCTTTGTGTGTGATTGCGTGTTTGTATGTATAGTTTGTTCGTAAGCAAATGTGGGTTTTGGTCTTTTCAGCCGCCTATTTGTGAGTAAGTGTGAGTGTTAGTATATGAGTGGGTACTTGTCAATAGGTAATAATGTTGGCTAGTCAAAATGTGTGTTTAACATAAGGTGATCTTTAACATTAATTTTCTCTTTGTTGCCATATTGGTATACCCAACAGAAAACCATTTATAGTGACAAGTAGAAATATCATGTTCATTTTAACATTATGCATTCACTATGTCGCCATAGTGCCGTGCTAAGGTTAAAAATGTGGACCAATGTCAATTTCCATTATATCCATATCGATCCATTTCAAAATGGTGATCTAATGTTAATTCTCCTTGCCAGCATGTCGACCCAGCTATCGTTATATCAGCCTCTATTATTAAGTTCCTTTTCACTTTTACATGCTTTGAGAGTACTCCCCCAGCATGTCGTAGTATTGCACTGAGTTCGATCGCTTCCACTCAATTAAAATTCAAGGACTTCAAGGCCAATATCCAGTTCTTCCAATGCTTATAAGGAAATGTACGAGCCTTGACTATGCTAAACACATTATAAATGATACGACTTTTCCTTTAAACACCAGCAGTATTTTAGGTAATAACAAACAGAAGCTTTTTAAACTCTCTCTCTCTCTCTCTCTCTCTCTCTCTCTCTCTCTCTCTCTCTCTCTCTCTCTCTCTCTCTCTCTCTCTCTCTCTCTCTCGTAGATTTAAAGTTTATCCCTTCAGACGCACAACGTAGTATAACCACACTTAAATAAGTGAAAAGTAGTTGATTTCATAATTGTTGGTCATTGATGATCCAGTTGCTTGGCAAAATTATACCGTGCTTATCCGTTCGATGCTTCTGCCGAGACATGATTGTTCTCACTAAACCAGTCTTTCCGATGCTATATCGTAAAATTATTGACTTTGTTAAAGCCAGCTCGATTAGTAATAGAGTATACAAATATGTTATGCAATAATTAAAAAGTTGATATATTTCACCACATTAGGCACCCTGCTTACCTTCAAGGAGAATCATCTACCGAATTGACACTAGCGCAGGAAGCAAAGATGGTGTCTGTCCTTTTTAATGACTTACAGAATATGATTTAGAAAAACTATGCATCAAGCTTATATACAAATGCTGTATAAATAGGTGTTATAAATAAAGTGTGACATAAGCAAACGATTAACAAAAGAGTGAGGCATGTGTGTATTTTGGTATTACCCGTTATTTTTCAAGTCTAGTCTTGCTTTCAATTTTAGAACGTTAAGTGTTTTGCAGGTATTGTTACCAAAACACTTGGAAGAAAAATGGGTAAATAAAAGTTCAGCAAACATGTAATATTTACAAATAAAAATGACAGTAAAAAAGCACTATTTTATGATTTTTTTTTGTAAATTTGTAATAGTTTTTCTCAACTCGTGTTAAAAAAGAGCAAAGAAAATAAAAAGATAAATAAATTATAAATAGTCACGATATATTTAAGCACTATTTTTCAAGTGGTTATTGTAGCACACACACACAAACACACACACACACACACACACACACACACCAACACATACATATATACACACACAGACAGGGCGCGGATTCAAAGTTTGCCTTTTAGGCGCATCGTATTCTATAACTATACGTGAATGTCGTGTGATTTTCTCACAAATGACCAACACTGTGCTCCACCAAAGCATTCCCATATCAAATTCTTTAAAATGCACAAAGGGATAGAAGGTGGGGGGTGGGGTGCGAAAGATTGCATACTGCAATATCACTCCTGAAAATGAGGAAGAAAAATGTTCAGCAAAATGAATTTGAAAGTGTTATATAGGCAATTCTGTCCAGATGTCTGAGGTCATTCAGTGTAGTCTCAAACGAATTGACGATAGATAAGTAACTGAATGCTATACTTAAGATCGCATAAGTTCTATAGGAATCCGTATATCGATTTCTAGGTCAAATATAAAATAGTTTTAGCATCATCGTCTAGTTCTTTAATTAAGCCAAGTAGATGAAACATCAAAACTTTCAAGCTTTTTTTTTCCCCAGTAGAAATAGTCATGTAAAAGTTTGCAACCTCTACGCTTTTTGAGATTTTTGTTTGTTTTGTCTGTGTTTTGAATTTGCCTTTGAAAAAGACTAATTTAAAGCCGAATTCGCTTAGGTTTGTTTAGGAATTAGTTTTTGCAGTGTTGTCAGTTGATTGTATTTATCTTAATCAATCCCTGACATACGCGATCTCTTGCTTGATCCAGTGCACTTTAAACGATACTTATTCGCCATATGATTATGATGTGTGTTTGTGTGTGTGTGTGTGTGTGTGTGTAGATAGATAGATAGATAGATAGATAGATAGATAGATAGATAGATAGATAGATAGATAGATAGATAGATAGATAGATAGATAGATAGATAGATAGATAGATAGATAGATTTTAGTAGAAGTCCTACTTTTACTACTTTTTTAATCAATAGTATGAGAAAACGAAGACAATAATTTCTTTCATAAATTTGATAGCAGTCCTTCCATGCATGATATTCATCAAGACCTGTTTAAATCAGAAAGCAAACTGGAATGTACAAAATTGTTGAACCAAAAGGTAAAAACTGAGATCTACTCAGGACTTTAACGTTATATTAGAAACTAAAGGGTGGGAGGTATTTATTAGCAAGGGCCATTAAAACCAGGTAGGCATTACTGCTCCCATCAACGTACACACAGTGTAGCATACAATATTGCGCGACGAGAATTAAATCTTGCAAACTAAATCATACAAGAATATATACTACTCATAGGAGTTGAACTATCTAATTCGTATACCCAGTTCGTATAACCAATTCGTATATCCAGTTCGTATATCCAATTCGTGCATCGAATTCGTAAATCCAATTAATATATCAGATTCATACATCCATGCTTCTTCAAAATGTGTATACAAAGACTCGAATCGTGTACCATTCAGGAAGTTCTTTTAAATAATGCTCTATCAAATACTGTTCTAGCTGTAATAACGCTTTAGATTACTGCTATTTGCTTTCCTCTTTCTCTCTCAATGTGTGTGTGTGTGTGTGTGTAGCAATATTTGGATATTCATATCAATTCGTTGAATGTGGATATCTGAGAAAGCTTGCCTGTAGCTTCTCGTGGGTCGGTGGTTCTTTCCGGGAATTTCCCGGTTTCTTCCTCCACCATTAATACTGGCCGCCATGAATAGCCTATCGTGCGCTGAAAAATGGCGTTATGCCCCTTAACAACAACAACATCTTGCCGGTGTTATGGACCAAAAATTTAAAGGGATGGGGAGATGTTCTTTCCGACATAAATATTCTTTCTTTCATTACTTTAACAAACAAAACAAAAACTAGTATGAAGGCTAGAATTAAATTGGATCAGGTCTAATTTTTCAACCTATTTCTGGACAGACATTTTTTCTTTCAAACAAATCCCTTCTCCCACCAAAACTTCACTGAAATAAAGTCTATCTTTTATGTTTGGGAAGACACAGTTGTCCGTGTTATCCTTCTTTCAACGGGGAAGTGCCATAAAAGTTAAAGTTGGACAAAATGAGTTGGCTAGGAATTCCAAAGGTCGCCATATCATGCATACTCGTCCCTGATAATGCCCATTGATTTCATAAGATTATCTAATTTTCCACAGTTGATAAAAATTCCTTTTTTGAAGACCTTCAATATTATGTTACTATTGATGTTGGGATACATAAATATCAAAGAATTTTTTTCCATCATTTGATTGAAAAGGGTTTTTTTTATTGTTGTATATATTTACTTTGTAATTTGTAACCTCTCTCTAGGCAGGTCATATCCACTTCTCTCAGAAAATTATATCATCCAACCTTTTTTTGTGCCGTGGTCAGTGGAGCGGTAACCATGTTACTTGCCGTTTCGTGTACTTGTAGAAAGTTTATTTTTAGATATACCTGTGCTTTTACGTACATGTAGGAAGGGTTATTACAACCTAGAAAGGGATAGCAGCTCATACAATAACGAAAACATGTCACAGAATTACAATTATAGTTTTATGACTTCTCTGAATCAATGTTCTCTGTCAGAATACTTTGCTTCTTTTTACATTTTTGTTGTACTCCTATAATTTGATATTGTATTGTTGTCCTGTTATTTATTTTACCTGTTCCTTTCACATAGTTATTTTCGATTTATAATTAGTATGTCCTAAGTACATCTACCTTTTTCAAGTACATCTTTTCTTTGATACAAGTATTAAAAACCACAAGATTAGTCACGTGACGACTCAGTTGATCTGCATTGGGCTTCTTGTACCCTTGAACAACCACGTAGAAAGTAATACTCCATGAATTACTATTATCCCTTAAGAAATTAATAAAGAAACAAGACAATAAATCTGTGATACATGATTAAATAAAAGCTCATAGAATGAGGTACACATTCAATGACTGACATGTATTATTAGTCAGCATATGGGAATACAATAAATATTAATTATAAACACATCTGACAAATTAAAAGGTATTTTTCTGCCTGGACTTGATTCGTCATTGACACAATTCATATACTGACTGTGCTACACGACCAGATTCAGACTTGTCCTTGATGGGTGGGGGTTCGAGGTTAAAAAGTTAGTGAAAACCTGTGTGTGTGTGTGTGTGTGTGTGTGTGTGTGTGTGTGTGTGTGAATAGCACTCATCCCACGTTTACAGGGAGGACCTTTTAGCTGCTTGCTTGGTTAAGTGGTCTGTAACGAAAATTGTATCACCTTATTTAGCTGTATATACAGTGAAAATGGAAGCTAAGAGCTGTTTTCACAAGGTAGTCGACCTTGAAGTAGGTATTTGGTGCTCTGCCAACTGCGTAGCCTGAGTCTTCGGACCTGTTTTAGAAATTTGGACCATTGTTTTGGATAACGACTAACCAGAATTACAGTGTTCACAAACTGTCTACCGTACCTTGCATTGTTATGTATCGCATGGTTACGTGATCCACGTCTCGCGGTGTACATTTACCTTTAAGTCACACGTCAAAGGACCACGTGATATAAAACAACAGAGAAGGTCCATGGTGATAAAGATCCCGTGAGATTTTGCGATAAATCAAACAATGCTGTATGATAGAATAAAAGGAAGATTAAATCTGACATTATTCAACGCTATATTGTCCTATTTTGAACGCTGCTCTTTCATATTCAATTATTATTATGTTTACGTAACCAAGAAGTTAGTACTTAAGAGCTATTGGTAATGCACACATTTAGTGCAGGTGGGTGGGGTATGGTACTGTGACTGGTAAGATATTATGGTGATAGTTTGGCTTTTTTTTTTTTAAAAGGTATGCTGCAATATTCAGTTGTAAATGTGTGAAAAAAAATAAATTGTAATAATATATCCATAAATTTTCGTCCACGGTCTTTGATATAGTATACAGCACTATGGAGTCTGTAATGTAGTAAAATTGAAAAGCAACTGACATTTAGTGCCACTATGTGGATAATGTATAAAACTTAGAAACTGAACATGAGCTGTTTGTCCATCACATATTGTTTGCCATAAAAGAGGAATTCATGTAAACCACATTGAAAAGTAGTCTCTTAAAAAAGGTAATAAGGCCTGTATTGGCCATAAGCAGCTTTTATGATTAAATCAATAACACAAATCACCAAGTATTTTGCTTTTGGGCCGCCGCAGGGCCACCTGCTGCACGGGACACTAGGCTTGTGCATCGAGGTTTATAGGCCTTAACACGGCGTTGGTTGCTTACTTTACAAGATTGTAATTCGTAAAGTCTAGTTGGTTCTCATGATCGTCACTAATCGTGACTTACATGAAGTATAGTGCAACATGCTTAATGACACTGAATATAACGTCTTTTAGCGCAACATTCTTAATGATAGTGAAGATGTAATATCCTATAGCGCAACATGCTTGGTAACGGTCAAGATGACATATATATATATATATATATATATATATATATATATATATATATATATATATATATATATATATATATATATATATATATATATATGCTTGTCAACATTGGATTCTACGGTGTTCTGAATAGGCCACATATAGGAAAGGAGTTGACATTTTTATTTGTTTAGTTAGTTGTGATTTAGTTACATTTATATGTATTTGTGATAGCTAGTTATTAATAGTGTTTTGTGTTGACATTTGAACATTGGATACATTAATTTTTTCGCTGTACAGTGTAGTAATTTGCAAAGACATGGAGGCAATGTTAAAACAGGGTACAAAATGGCATTTAAATGAGGCCGGCGGCCTGCATAAAGGGAAAATATTAGACCCAAGTCTTAAATTTCGTACATGTTACCTTCAACGCATTATTAGAATACCAAGAAAATGGTTAGAGATTTAACACTGTTCATAATCTCTACCAAAAGTCCGTTTGCTACTCTGGATGGAAACACGGTCTTCACTCAAACCAAAAATATCAACGGCAACAACCCATTCTTCGTGTATATTTGAGACGACATTAAATTGAAGGAATAATAAATTCGATGTCCGTTGTTGTCGAGTACAGCGTGGGGTGAACACAGCCACTCCGTTGCTTAGAGAAATTCTTTCCAAATGGATTATTCCCTAGCTTCTTGGAGTGAAGGAGGAAACACGTATCACGATCACCGAGAATGTGTGTATCCTGTTATCTTCCTGTCAGTAGATCGTACTTTGACAGTGTAAATATTGGTATAAGAAGGAGATCGTGAACAAAATATTCTATACTCCAATGAAAAAGTCGTAGTAAAACTACATTTTTGAATACGATTCACGACTGAGTTGTAATGGATATATTTTTTATACCGAGGACGTCGACATCGAGGACATGGTTTAGTGGATCGGATCAAATCGGCCTTTCGTACCATAGAACCAGTTTTGAAACCTATGGTTACTTGAGGGTTGCAAGATTTAAAACATGCAGCTTTGACTGAAAGGAAAGATCTTCTCCAAAACGTACGCACTGACCTACAAAATCCCAAGCAAGCATTTCCGAACCCAGAAAAAAAATTATTGATCAAGAATGGAAAAAAAATTCCTTGGTCACCAAGACACACCCCTATAAATTCACTTCCCGTCAACACCGTTGATTCATCCTTCAAGCCAAGCAAGGGCGAGGCGGAAAGAAACGTCAAAAAACATTCAGGCCCAAGTATACTCCACACTAAGAGAATTAGAACAGATATGAATACTTGTGATTACTAAACCAAATGACGGAGCGAGAATCTTGTGTGTTTTAAGGCAGAACTTGATTTGTTTGTCATGCTTCCGACGATGAGGACGATGCAAGAATCCCAGTGGGTAGAATTCCTTCTATTATCGTCTCTTGTTTGAAAATAAAAGCTCAAACCAAAGACAACGTCAATCTCAATAACAGTTCATGGCAACTAAAAGTCAGTCTTCATAGCGGACAATACTAACCCAGGAACCGATATTAGGTGTCTCCGGTCACTATACATGGATGTATGTCCGAGACAGAATTGAGGCAGTACAATGTTCTATTTGATGACTCATACCGACAAGTACAAAACTAGCATCAAAGAAGTGGGGACGTGTAGCTGTCTTATAATCCTTTCCCGTCTTGAATTCCTGTTTGGGCCTATAAACTGTTAAATTCTTGCAGATGCCTATGAACTTTCGATCCTAAAACGCATCTAACCATTTTTAACTATGTTTTAACGAGAAATACTCGCCATAGATGAAAAACCCATATGAAGCAATTTTGAGATAATACATTTTTGCTAAACAGTTCAAATAAGGCGTCCTCGTTTATTTGTCTGTTTTCACCAAGCGTCATTTCTGCAATAGCGGTATAATATTAATTGCCATGGTCACTATAATCCACAGACCCTCATAGGATCTCCGTTACAGGCCAAACAGACACATCATGTTAATCATATGGACCTTTTTAACATAGGATTTGCACTTTTTCCGAGATTCGCAAATTGGAGGCCTCGTGTTAATTTCCCATTGTCCCCCAAGTACCATTTCTGTAATGGTGACCTAATGTTAATTCTCATTGTACCTCTATACTGCATACACTCAGGATTTCAGTTAGAGGACAAACAGATCCAGCATCTTACTCGCCTACATTTCCCTATCAAAACCATCATCTTACAAGTTCTTCCCTCTGTCTGCGTGTGTTCGAGTCTAGGATTCGGCTAATGTAGATATGTGAGAAAGCTTGCCAGTAGCTTCTCGTGGGTCGGTGGTTCTTTCCGGTGATTTCCCGGTTTCTTCCTCCACCATTAATACTGGCCGCCATGAATAGCCTATCGTGTGCTGAAAAATGGCGTTATGCCCAACAACAACAACAACAACAACAACAACAACAACAACAAGTTCTTCCTCAAATACATTACCTGATCGTGATACCTTAAGCGAACTGCTATTACCTCGCACATCTGTCCTTCCCGGTTTATAACATTTTAGGTAAAGTTATAAACGTTATCTGCCCACCTAGGTAGTAGGTAGATAGAGTCATCACCCTTTAATACAGGGATTCGGGCCCAAACCCGTGAATACTAAATAACCAATTCTACTCGTGCCGAGTAGCAGGCTATCTACAGAGAACGATCTTGCAATCCACATACAAGCATTTTGGAAGTATTCTACTTTAAAGCAAGTTAGAGGAATGTTATATTCGAAGGGAGGTATACCCCCTCTCTAAATGTCTAACTTCGCTGTTCATTCTGTCTTCCATAACAAGTTTTTGAGTTTTCAGTGTCATCACATTGCCGTCATCACACGCTTAGGTGATCTTGGTACGCACCTGCACAAGTAGCAATTGTGTTCCCTCACATTACTATAAATGTATTTAAATAGGTGCGAATATGGTGTATGACAGAAAACTCGTATACTGTTTCTATATAATTATAGTTGGATACATACAGGTAAGTTTAATTAATCTAGTCTTAATAGTCCACTTGGTAGCTACATACATGACGCTGTACTGTAGTTACCTGTATGGGCCATCCTTTGACCTTTCCTACGGGTATTATTGTCTTACAATATACCGCCCACTTCGTAAGCATCAATAATGACGTTTATGCGCATTTGTTAGGTTCATATATGACGTGTACCATAGGGAACTCAGCTATATTGTTCTATATTTTCGCCACGGTAGGATACGTACAGATCAGCTTTCTATGCATAGTTTAATCACAACATCAACTTCTTTGTTACTTGAAGCAACGCATTGGTAATTTTGCTTGTGTAGTCAGTCTATTGGCCTTTCCTATAGGTAATGTTTATTTGAATTTACATTTTAGAATAGGCAATCTACGTTCGCCCTCTTGCAGGTAATTGTTATAGAGTGTATATCTACATATATGCTCTGAATTATATAGAGAAGAACGTCAGCCGCACTACACCTTAATATATTGTATATTGTCTAACATATCCGGTTGTTAATCTGAATGTTATGGACAGAAGTCAATAGGCTGGAATACCAGGGTGCTAAAGAGGAATGTGGTGAAGCATACATCGAGGACGAGGACGTCATCGGTTTTCACGCTAGGGTTGGGAACTATATCACATGATGGTGAGTAAGATAGAGATCAAACAATTGGTTCCAATTACCATCTCGCATATTAGAATTACGGACCTGCTAAAAGAATCAATATCCTGTACTCCCCCCCCCAAGCTGAAGAAGTGAACAACGCCATGCCAACCAAGATGGCTCTGACTCTGTCATATATCTCTGATACTGACTGGAGAAGACTACAATTCATCATACAGTATCAGCCATCAAAAGAACTTTGTCCAGTTTCACGATCCCATGTTGTAAAGACACGTGGATCAGTCTAACCAGAACAGTGCATTTTAACACTCACTGCGTGCAATTCCCAGCTTAGTGCTTTTTGTATCCAAGAAATGTCGCTTCAATTCGTTCTCAAGCTTTTCCCGCTGAAAGGGAGTTAGTACTTAGCGAAAGTCACAGCATCTACCTATGTTCTGCGAGTTTGTGAGCCACCATACTTGACATTCTTCTTAGCATAAAAGACATCGGTTTCAAAATATTTATCCAAAGACAGAAATACTTGCTTGAATTCCCCATGTTGTTATTAATGATTGATGTACAAAGGCAGCCTTGCACGCTTTGCTAAGGTTTTCCGTGTACTGTCACCGAATACCTGTCATCCTTCCTCTACAACAACTGCTTGGTTTAAATTCCGTCATCAGTTGATTATTGCCTTAAATGGAAAAAAATCTACTTTAAAATTGCTTACACAGTCTGGCAGATTTCCTAGCATTCTGGGATGTATACCAGACCCAAGCACCAACCGAGGCTTTTGGGATCAAAAAAGCGTTTCCTCAACTTTAGTCAGTGGTACTGTTTTCCATTCGGATACCTCAGCAGTCGAAGAGATCACGCAGCTTTGGGGATGAATGACCAAGCCATTGTTTGTACAAATTGATTGGAAGTCTTTTAACGATAAACAGCATCTCGTGCGCAACGTCGTGGCAGTGTGCACTTTGTGGTCTCTAGTATATATGACAATTTTTAACAGGTGCAAAAATACATTGTATCTTCTGCCGCCCCGAATCCTACAGGACATGCAAGTCTGCTTCCTAAATGGCCTGCGTCTTAAACAGACCTGTACAATTTACACCGGTCAATATCATGACAGCAGATACGAACGTACCACTTCCGAAACGAGATGCAGTGCTCTTACATCTATCATACTTAAAACATTCATACAGTCATGCTACGCTAGCAACTATATTTGATCTAATCTCTTATGGTATGGTCAAGTTGACGAAAATCCACAAGCATGCCACCAAGGAGACGAGTTGGCCTTCTTAGTTTTGCTGCTTGGGTATAAGTTTCAAGGCAATCAACAAAAGATCGCTGAAACACCCCTATAACGCATGCCACTGGAAAGCCGCCCTGTCGAATCTACAACCGTCGAAAACCTCATTTCTCTTGAACAAAAGTGGACAAGAGGCAAAGACGGCGATCGTTTTCGCCAGCGTTTCTCTACACAGGAGCCTACCTATCTAGAAAAAAAGAATGAAAACATCTTCACGACGCCCATATCACTAAACCCGATTGGAAAAAGGCTCCAATTCTTCGCTCCCTAATGGTATACCATATTCCACCATCACCTATAGATCCAACAAGTGGCTTTCAATGAACTCAGTATCACTTTAAGCTCCCTTTTGTCCAGGAATCCCCTTAGCTATAAACGCGGCACTCTTCACCCTGTCATCGACCTAAGCGAATTTAATTCATTCTCTCGCCCTGTCTCAAGTTTAAAACACTACATTCTGTCCAAAATGCCGTCAAGGAGGTATTCTACGCAATCAATGTCGACTTGGAAGATGCGTATCTTCACTTCCCTCTTCACTGAACTTCCAAGAAGTTCCTGCCATTCGCCTACAAAAAACACTGTTTATCAGTTCCATGCACTCCTAGGTGGGATCTGCACAAGTCCCTCGGATATCACGCGATTCATAGAAAGAGAAATGGCCTATTTCCGGAACACTCATCATGTCGGCAACATGATCTACCTGGACTAAATTCTACCAAAAAAAATCATAAGGTGATTTATACAGTTCAGGAAGACATAATATTTCTTGATAATCTCCTTCTCAACCTTGGTTTTCTCGTCAACAATGACAAATCCGACCTCATAACATTTGAACATTCTGTTTATTTTAGTATGGATTTCAACACTCCGAAAACAGATAATCTCCCTCGAGAACGAGCATTGAAAATCAGTACTGAGGCGATTTCCTTGCTTATAAAGGAAGATCATTCGGCTGGGGAATTCTTTTGCCTGCTGCGTTGCCAAACACAGCTGTGAGCCTCTTACTCTTAGGTCGCGTATTAGACCAACTTGTCACAATCTGTACAAATGTCACTTTATTATAAATAATACCTAAGCATATGTACATTAATAAATTTCGAACCTTCAGTCAACAAAGCGGACACCTGAAAAAAAATAAATACATCTCAGGATTTAATAAATACAAATTTTAGTATTTTTTAAAATGTAAAGAATAAAATTAATAAATATATTTAACATAAGGTTTCAATTTCTGCTCAGTAGAATGGACATAGTAATTGACCTCGTTAGTCCAATTCACATTGAACAAGTTCATTTATCATTCGGAATTTTCCAAACTACATGTGAGAAAGATTCGCTGATCTTTGTGTTGTCCCTTCTACTCGTCTTCTTCAGTACTGCTCCTCTTTCTTCCTTAAATTTGATTCTTTCTCTTTCGCCTCTTCCTCCTTTCTTCTTCTTTCTCACCCCTCCCCACCCTTCCGCAGACCTAACATCTCTATAATTATCAAGCATTGTCGCAGACACAAAAATATATTTTGGACGAGTTCACAGAAGTGTGAACAATTTTTATTTTTTTTTTACCCAAGTTTAGAGTTCTATGAAATTCTGGTTCATCCCAACGATCGTACATTGAATAATCTGTGAACATATAATTTGTATTCGACACGGAGTTGTCGTCAGTCACAATCCGAAACCTCTGTTGCTCTATCTCTTCTTTTTTGTTTGTTTGGCTTTTGGGGGATAGTGGGGAGTTTTTGTTGGGGTTTTGTTTGCTTGTTAATATTTTTTTTTTCCATTTAACATCGTTACATATTCCTTTTCTGCAGTGCTGTTTTAATGCATAGGCACGCGAGGCACGTGACTAAGGCCCCGCGCAGCAGGGGTATTCACGGCGGCCCAAAATAAAAAATTCGGTGTCATTTGTGTTAGCAGTTTAGTACCATATAATTAATAAATTTAATAAAATGACACATACACATGCACACGGAAATGCAATTCAATACTCTGTAACTGACACTGATAGATTGAGCCGCAATTCTGGTTAATTTTAAGGTTAGAGTTTGTGTCTAGAGCCCCCAAACTTCTTAAAACGGCTCTGCTTATTTGCAGCATCAAGAACTAATGTGTTTGTATACGGGGGTAGGACCGCCTGGAACTTATTAGTATCAATGATTGCGCTGTCGTCTTCAGATTGAGCAATGATTTGACCCCCAGTATCTTAAACGTAACCATTAACTTCTCCAGTACATTCCAAGGTGTAAGTTATTAAAATGTATGCGAGTCATGTGATTATAGCATAGATGGTGCAAGCACTGAACACTGGATGCAGACGATCGAAATGTTAGACGCTTTTGTGTGGTGACAGGTTGTATTACGAATATTCTTTTAGAATTTGATTGAACCAGAAACAGAAAAATGTCAGGCCGCAAGCGTATACATTTTGCATTTAAGTTCTCTTAGCATTCTGCTTCTGGAACGAATTATGTTATCAGGGAAAAGTAGGACGACCTAATGTACAAGTAGATAATCACCTGTACAAAGCAGCAACGGAAGCGGAAGTATGAAATATTCAGATACATCCAATTACAGTGAAATTAAGCATGATACGAAATTGGAAATAGGGACATAATTGACCAAGGTGGTAAACATCAGACCAGTGAAGTAATTCTTCCCATAGATATACTGAGAGATCAGCTAAATCATAATACCTATTTATTTGTACACGAAAAGGACAGTTGAAGATGTCAGTATAGTCCAATTCTATATTATCGCGGGCTCTAGATTATCGCGGCAAATGGAATTTTCCGATTAATTTTGGACACGCGTCGTCAGGCGGTTGTATACGTATGTAAAGATGTAGCCAGTAAGAACGCAAATATCTTGTAGTGCAACTTCCTCTAAAATGTCAACATTTTTATAAGTTTGCAATGAAAAAGAATGAACATATTTTTTTTGTGTAAAGTGCATGAAATTACGTTGATCACCGTAAACAAAATATCCTGCATTGGATTTGATTACGAAATTTATTCAGTGTATCGTCTTATCATCTGATGTTTGATGATTATAGGTCATATCCTGATAGTGATATGCATGTCATTACAAGGTCAAGGTTGCAGTTTGATTTCATGGTAGCCATTATGTACCCAAATTGACACAACGCTGCTAATGAGCCTACTGATCCAACACAAGTAGGAGAGTAATAATAGTTGAACTACTTTTAAAATTAGCTCACATTGCACTTAATTCAAAATGATACATATTTTGTTTACTACTGTAATTATCATGGATTTCAACGTTGCTGACATTATAGTGTACTCAATTTAGTTAATAAATCCTTTATTTTTGGTGAAAATTTTCAGCCAGTGCAAGTGTGGACATTACATCTTATCACCAAGTTGAAATTTGTGTTTATTATATGTGCGTGATACCATACATATTTAAGGTAAATACCGCGATAATATAGAGTTGTTCCCCCATGTCACGGTAATCTGGGTCAGCCATATGCGGTTTTATTTATACATTAACGTGATTGGATTGACCAACATCTTTTATAGAAATAGACAGAGGGAAAATCAGAGAAACTTTACAATTTGTAATAATGCAGCAATAACAGATCGGTTTTATTGTGTACTGATAACAGCATTACGTACCGCGATAATACAGCGTACCAGACAACGGGTTAATCAGCGGTATGACTAAATACGCAATGGAAAAATGGAACGTAATGGAAGTAAAATACGCAATGAAATAAATAATTTTTATATTAACACTGCTTCGTCACAGTTTAAGCTAAATGCGATTTCTGGTGACAGATTTACATCAAAACTTAAAAAAGAATACTTTTTAAAATATTAGTGCACATTTGCTCAATAATATTTTACTTAAATGTGATCGGTCTGCTACACAACGGAAATCACAAGCACAGGAGTCTGCAATTTTATCAATAAAGCATGACGAAATTTCTGACTACATGAAATCACCTTAACGGTATTATTATTTTCATGAAGTCAGAAATTTTGTCATGCTTTATTGATAAAACTGCAGACTCCTGTGATTATAAGCAAAGGAAATCAGAAAACACATTTGAACTATCTTATGATCCCGCTCCGAAGCATATAAAAAATACCTTTTTAAGTTAAAACTTATAGTTTTAATATATTTATGTTGCGATTTTTTGTGGAGAAAATTCTACAAATGGAAATGATCACTTGTGAAATAATATTCATTACCAAATTGTTTGGCAAGTGTAAAGCTGTAGTGCAATGAAAACAAAGTACGCAATGGAAATAATTTAATTTGAACTTAAGTAAATTTTAATTAAGGAAGGTTAAGGATTTGATGATCTGATGCATAGTCTAAACATTATGTATAATATAGAACATAATCATTAATGAAAGCTCAATATTGACGTAAATAAATTGCTTCTAGCAAAGTTTAGTTTAACTCGTTTTTTTTTCCTCCTCTTTTTGTTTGTTTGTGATGATGATGATTAGCCAAGAATTATGTTACATTATTTTATTGTAGCCAAAATATCTTGTACATTTTTTTAAAAAAATTTCAAATACAGGTATCTGCACAGGTTAACACATAACTATTTGATATATGATTATATCCATTGTGCCAAATATATATATATATATATATATATATATATATATATATATATATATATATATATATATATATATATATCAAAGACTGGCAACACCAACTATCTTGTGGCATCCTTTTCATATACAGAATATACAGATAGTGAGTGCTCAGGCTAGGTGCTATTTATGATTGGATTGTGCTGTGGCTACCAAGTTGGGGATGTAAATTGCCAATAAATGTAGGTGGCAGTAAATAGGTGATGACTTTAGCTGGTTGTTCCAAAGATTGACAATTTGACAGTAATGAGTTGGTTTTAGTAAAAAGTTTGTTGATATTTTGAGAAAATCAGCAGAAAATTTATTTAGCTTTTAAATGATAACCAAATATGACATAATTTAATGCAAGATAAAGAAATGCATAAAAAAAAATAGGCAATGGAGATGTTACTTGTCAGTTTAAGTGTTGATGTCACATAAACACATTCCCTTTTGGGCTCTTTACTCAAAGACTGAATTCTTTTCATAACAAAACTTCCAGTGAATAGATGAATGATAATGCCATTTTTATTTTCGCGTTAAATATTGATATATCCAAGAGATTTCTCAGAATAAGAATTTTAAGCTGAATCTGAAGATGCATTTTTTTTATGGTAAACTCAAAATATTTGCCCCAGTAGTAGGCCAGTAAATCAACCTTCACCCATGATAATGTTTATTTTCACTGTAAGAGCTGATATCACCTATTCCTTAAAACCTGCAAAAATCTGTAGAAAATTTTGGCTAAACAGATTGCTGTACATTGTATACTCTTACCATTTTTTTTTTCTCAGTGGAGCTACCATTGGCGGAAGGTTGTTTTTTTTTATTGACATGTATATTATATATATATATAAGGAGGAAAATACTATTTTTTGGTGACTTGTAAATCTACATGGCACAGCCATCTCATCTATCCTGTGGCCATTTTGAAGTTTGTGCTAGATATGGCTATTACCTATTACCAATATAATGTTTCTAAAGAGTATGAATGAATGTTTTACAAGGATTGGCATGTAGCAAAATTGCTTTTTTTAATGAACAGGTACAACATACCCACAAATCGTTCATCAGTATCAATACAGATGGGAGGGGGTTGATTTATGAGACTACCCTAGTAGTGGCATCACTTAATCATGCAAAGCCACATGATATTACCAAGATTTTTAAATAACAAAAAATCTGGTTGGTTATTGCAAAACATCTGTGAAATGTATGTCTCTAATAATATGTAAATATTTATGAATCCCAGAGTGGTTAGAAACAATTTCATTGCCATTAGTTCCAGTATCTTTCACAATATTGGTTTGGAGGTCTCGGATGTTATCTTTGTGACAGAGGAATATGCACGTCACATAAACACTGAAATCTTTTCATCAGATTTTTTAGGTTGTATGCTGCAATGTAAAATCTGAAGATGGTACAGAGGGTCGCAGTAATAGGAGGTGGAGCAGCAGGATTGTGTGCACTTCGACATTTGACTGCCAGACCTGAGCAGTTCCAAGCAGTGGCATTTGAGCAAAACAGTAGAGTGGGTGGGACATGGATCTACACCACCAACATTGGGAAAGATGAAAATGGACTTCCTGTATTTTCTAGCATGTATAAGAACCTCCGGTATTCAATTTTATTATTGTACCTAAACTTCATCAAAGAGCAGAAGTGTTCTGGTTGCCCCCATCTATACATCTATCATTAAGAGTTTTACATTTTATCTCACACACTCGAATGACTTTTGTAAAACTTTGCTAGTTAAAAGCATGTAAATGGTATGTTGTAGATGTGCAAGAAGGATTTGTTAATTTTTATCACTTTTAATTTTTATCATCTTTATCAAAAGTTTCTGAACAATTTCAGAAAATAAATATTTTGACAATTTCAGTTAGATCTTACAAATAAGCTTGTCATGGCAACATTATACATGGCCAACTGGCCGCACACAGTGTTAATTCAAAATGAGTGAAGCTTGTTATGGCAACATCATACATGGCCAACTGGCTACACACATTGTTAAATCAAAATCATTCAATCTAGTCAGTATCGTACATGGCTAACTGGCCTAACTTGTCATTAATTCAGAATAAATCAATTAACATTGTCATGGCTGTTTCTGGATATGTAAATAATTTAATTCAAATGTATTTCATTCAGTGATTGGTGTCAAGTGCATTAAATGTGTTTCATTCCGTGATTGGTGTACAATTATATTAAAATGTGTTTCATTCCGTGCTTGGTGTCAATAATTTTAAAATGTGTTTCATTCAGTGATTGGTGTCAAGTGCATTAAAAATGTGTTTCAGTGATTGGTGTTCAGTATATTAAAATGTGTTTCATTCAGTGATTGGTGTCAAGTGTATTAAAATGTGTTTCATTCAGTGATAAATGTCTAGTGCATTAAAAATGTGTTTCAATGATTGGTGTCAAGAATATTAAAATGTGTTTCAGTGATTGGTGTCAAGTGTATTAAAATGTGTTTCATTCAGTGATTGGTGTCAAGTGCATTAAAAATGTGTTTCAGTGATTGGTGTACAGGTGCATTACAATGTGTTTCATTCAGTGAATGGTGTCAAGTGCATTAAAAATGTGTCTCAGTGATTGGTGTATGGGTATATTAAAATGTGTTTCATTCAGTGATTGGTGTCAAGTGCATTACAATGTGTTTCATTCAGAGATTGGTATACAAGTGTATTAAAATGTGTTTCATTCAGTGGTTGGTGTCAAGTGCATTAAAATGTTTTTCAGTGATTGGTGTCAAGTGTATTAAAATGTGTTTCATTCAGTGATTGAAACACATTTTAATACACTTGACACCAATCTCTGAATGAAACATTTGAATACAATTGTACAAGTGTATTGTACAAGTGCATTAAATGTGTTTCATTAAGGGATTGGTGTCAAGTGCATTAAAATGTGTTACATTCAGTGATTGGTGTCAAGAGCATTAAATGTGTTTTATTCAGTGATTGGTGTACAAGTCTATTAAAATGTGTTTCATTCAGTAATTGGTATCAAGTGCATTAAAATGTGTTTTTCTTCAGTGATTGGTGTCAAGTGCATTAAATGTGATTTATTCAGTGATTGGTGTACAAATGTATTAAAATGTGTTTCATTCAGTAATTGGTGTCAAGTGCATTAAAATGTGTTCATTCAGTAATGGTGTCAAGTGCATTAAATGTGTTTTATTCAGTGATTTGTGTCAAGTATATTAAAATGTGTTTCATTCAGTGATTTGTATACAAGTGTATTAAAATGTGTTTCAGTGATTATGAACAAGTGCATTAAAATGTGTTTCATTCATTGATTATGTCTAAGTGCATTAAAATGTGTTTCATTCAGTGATAATGTACAGGTGCATTAAAATGTGTTTCATTCAGTGATTGGTTTACAAGTGCATTAAAATGTGTTTCATTCAGTGATTATGCACAGGTGCATTACAATGTGTTTCATTCAGTGATTGGTGACAATTGCATTAAAAATGTGTCTCAGTGATTGGTGTACAATTGCATTAAAAATGTGTTTCATTCAGTGATTGGTGTCAAGTGCATTACAATGTGTTTCATTCAGAGATTGGTATACAAGTGTATTAAAATGTGTTTCATTCAGTGGTTGGTGTCAAGTGCATTAAAATGTTTTTCAGTGATTGGTGTCAAGTGTATTAAAATGTGTTTCATTCAGTGATTGAAACACATTTTAATACACTTGACACCAATCACTGAATGAAACATTTGAATACAATTGTACAAGTGTATTGTACAAGTGCATTAAATGTGTTTCATTCAGTGATTGGTGTACAAGTGTATTAAAAATGTGTTTCATTCAGTGATAGGTGTACAAGTGTATTAAATATGTGTTTCATTCAGTGATTGGTGTCAAGTGCATTAAAATGTGTTTCATTCAGTGATTGGTGTCAAGTGCAATAAAAATGTGTTTCATTCAGTGATTATGTACAGTTGTATTAAAATGTGTTTCATTCAGTGATTGGTGACAAGTGCATTAAAAATTTGTCTCAGTGATTGGTGTACAATTGTATTAAAAATGTGTTTCATTCAGTGATTGGTGTACAATTGTATTAAAATGTGTTTCATTCAGTGATTGGTGACAAATGCATTAAAAATTTGTCTCAGTGATTGGTGTACAATTGTATTAAAAATGTGTTTCATTCAGTGATTGGTGTACAAGTTTATTAAAAATGTGTTTCATCCATTGATTGGTGTCAAGTGCATTAAAATGTGTTTCATTCAGTGATTGGTGTACAATTGTTTTCAAATGTGTTTCATTCAGTGATAGGTGTTAAGTGCATTAAAACTGTGTCTCAGTGATTGGTGTACAGGTGCATTTCAATGTGTTTCATTCAGTGATTGGTATACAAGTGCATTAAAATGTGTTTCATTCAGTGATTGGTGTCAAGTGCATTAAAATGTGTTTTATTCAGTTATTGATGTATAATTGTATTAAAATGTGTTTCATTCAGTGATTGGTGTACAAGTATTAAAATGTGTTTCATTCAGTGATTAGTGTACAATTGTATTAAAATGTGTTTCATTCAGTGATTGGTGTTAAGTGCATTAAAAATGTGTCTCAGTGATTGGTGTACAGGTGCATTACAATGTGTTTCATTCACTGATTGGTATACAAGTGCATTAAAATGTGTTTTGATTCAGTGATTGGTGTACAAGTGTATTAAAAATGTGTTCCATTCAGTGATTGGTGTACAATTGTATTAAAAATGTGTTCCATTCAGTGATTGGTGTACAATTGTATTAAAAATGTGTTTCATTCAGTGATTGGTGTACATGTTTATTAAAAATGTGTTTCATTCATGGATTGGTGTCAAGTGCATTAAAATGTGTTTCAATCAGTGATTGGTGTACAATTGTATTAAAATGTGTTTCATTCAGTGATTGGTGTTAAGTGCATTAAACATGTGTCTCAGTGATTGGTGTACAGGTGCATTACAATGTGTTTCATTCAGTGATTGGTATACAAGTGCATTAAAATGTGTTTCATTCAGTGGTTGGTGTCAAGTGCATTAAAATGTGTTTTATTCCGTTATTGATGTATAATTGTATTATAATGTGTTTCATTCAGTGATTGGTGTACAAGTGTATTAAAATGTGTTTCATTCAGTGATTAGTGTACAATTGTATTAAAATGTGTTTCATTCAGTGATTGGTGTCAAGTGCATTAAAAATGTGTCTCATTGATTGGTGTACCGGTGCATTACAATGTCTTTCATTCACTGATTGGTATACAAGTGCATTAAAATGTGTTTCATTCAGTGATTGGTGTACAAGTGTATTAAAAATGTGTTTCATTCAGTGATTGGTGTCAAGTGCAATAAAAATATGTTTCATTCAGTGATTATGTACAGTTGTATTAAAATGTGTTTCATTCAGTGATTGGTGACAAGTGCATTAAAAATTTGTCTCAGTGATTGGTGTACAATTGTATTAAAAATGTGTTTCATTCAGTGATTGGTGTACAAGTTTATTAAAAATGTGTTTCATTCATTGATTGGTGTCAAGTGCATTAAAATGTGTTTCATTCAGTGATTGGTGTACAATTGTATTAAAATGTGTTTCATTCAGTGATTGGTGTTAAGTGCATTAAAAATGTGTCTCAGTGATTGGTGTACAGGTGCATTACAATGTGTTTCATTCAGTGATTGGTATACAAGTGCATTAAAATGTGTTTCATTCAGTGATTGGTGTCAAGTACATTAAAATGTGTTTTATTCAGTTATTGATGTATAATTGTATTAAAATGTGTTTCATTCAGTGATTGGTGTACAAGTGTATTAAAATGTGTTTCATTCAGTGATTGGTGACAAGTGCATTAAAAATTTGTCTCAGTGATTGGTGTACAATTGTATTAAAAATGTGTTTCATTCAGTGATTGGTGTACAAGTTTATTAAAAATGTATTTCATTCATTGATTGGTGTCAAGTGCATTAAAATGTGTTTCATTCAGTGATTGGTGTACAATTGTATTAAAATATGTTTCATTCAGTGATTGGTGTTAAGTACATTAAAAATGTGTCTCAGTGATTGGTGTACAGGTGCATTACAATGTGTTTCATTCAGTGATTGGTGTCAAGTACATTAAAATGTGTTTTATTCAGTTATTGATGTATAATTGTATTAAAATGTGTTTCATTCAGTTATTGGTGTACAAGTGTATTAAAATGTGTTTCATTCAGTGATTGGTGTACAATTGTATTAAAATGTGTTTCATTCAGTGATTGGTGTTAAGTGCATTAAAATCTGTTTCATTCAGTGATGGGTGTCAAGTGCATTAAATGTGTTTTATTCAGTGATTGGTGTACAAGTGTATTAAAATGTGTTTCATTCAGTAATTGGTGTCAAGTGCATTAAAATGTGTTTCATTCAGTGATTGGTGTACAATTGTATTAAAATGTGTTTCATTCAGTAAATGGTGTCAAGTGCATTAAAATCTGTTTCATTCAGTGATGGGTGTCAAGTGCATTAAATGTGTTTTATTCAGTGATTGGTGTACATGTGTATTAAAATGTGTTTCATTCAGTAATTGGTGTCAAGTGCATTAAAATCTGTTTCATTTAGTGATGGGTGTCAAGTGCATTAAATGTGTTTTATTCAGTGTTTAGTGTACAAGTGCATTAAAATGTGTTTCATTCAGTAATTGGTGACAAGTGCATTAAAAATGTGTCTCAGTGATTGGTGTACAATTGTATTAAAAATGTGTTTCATACAATGATAGGTGTACAAGTATATAAAAAATGTGTTTCATTCAGTGATTGGTGTCAAGTGCATTAAACTGTGTTTCATTCAGTGATTGGTGTACAATTGTATTAAAAATGTTTTTCATTCAGTGATTGGTGTACAATTGTATTAAAATGTGTTTCATTCAGTGATTGGTGACAAGTGCATTAAAAATTTGTCTCAGTGATTGGTGTACAATTGTATTAAAAATGTGTTTCATTCAGTGACTGGTGTACAATTGTATTAAAAATGTGTTTCATTCAGTGATTGGTGTACAATTGTATTAAAAATGTGTTTCATTCAGTGATTGGTGTACAAGTTTATTAAAAATGTGTTTCATTCATGGATTGGTGTCAAGTGCATTAAAATGTGTTTCATTCAGTGATTAGTGTACAATTGTATTAAAATGTGTTTCATTCAGTGATTGGTGTTAAGTGCATTAAAAATGTGTCTCAGTGATTGGTGTACAGGTGCATTACAATGTGTTTCATTCACTGATTGGTATACAAGTGCATTAAAATGTGTTTCATTCAGTGATTGGTGTCAAGTGCATTAAAAATGTGTCTCAGTGATTGGTGTACAGGTGCATTACAATGTGTTTCATTCAGTGATTGGTATATAAGTGCATTAAAATGTGTTTCATTCAGTGATTGGTGTCAAGTACATTAAAATGTGTTTTATTCAGTTTTTGATGTATAATTGTATTAAAATGTGTTTCATTCAGTGATTGGTGTACAATTGTATTAAAATGTGTTTCATTCAGTGATTGGTGACAAGTGCATTAAAAATTTGTCTCAGTGATTGGTGTACAATTGTATTAAAAATGTGTTTCATTCAGTGATTGGTGTACAAGTGTATTAAAAATGTGTTTCATTCATTGATTGGTGTCAAGTGCATTAAAATGTGTTTCATTCAGTGATTGGTGTACAATTGTATTAAAATGTGTTTCATTCAGTGATTGGTGTTACGTGCATTAAAAATGTGTCTCAGTGATTGGTGTACAAGTGCATTACAATGTGTTTCATTCAGTGATTGGTATACAAGTGCATTAAAATGTGTTTCATTCAGTGATTGGTGTCAAGTGCATTAAAATGTGGTTCATTCAGTAATTGGTGTCAAATGTATTAAAATTTGTTTCATTCAGTGATTGGTGCTAAGTGCATTAAAAATGTGTCTCAGTGATTGGTATACAAGTGCATTAAAATGTGTTTCATTCAGTGATTGGTGTCAAGTGCATTAAATGTGTTTTATTCAGTGATTGGTGTACAAGTGTATTAAAATGTGTTTCATTCAGTAATTGGTGTCAAGTGCATTAAAATCTGTTTTATTCAGTGATGGGTGTCAAGTGCATTAAATGTGTTTTATTCAGTGATTGGTGTACAAATGCATTAAAATGTGTTTCATTCAGTAATTGGTGTCAAGTGCATTAAAAATGTGTTTCAGTGATTTGTGTCAAGTATATTAAAATGTGTTTCATTCAGTGATTGGTGTCAAGTGTATTAAAATGTTTTTCATTCAGTGATTGGTATACAAGTGTATTAAAATTTGTTTCAGTGATTATGTTCAAGTGCATTAAAATGTGTCTCATTCAGTGTGATTATGTACAAGTGCATTAAAATGTGTTTCATTCAGTGATAATGTACAGGTGCATTAAAATGTGTTTCATTCAGTGATTGGTTTACAAGTGCATTAAAATGTGTTTCATTCAGTGATTATGTACAGGTGCATTACAATGTGTTTCATTCAGTGATTGGTGACAAGTGCATTAAAAATGTGTCTCAGTGATTGGTGTACAATTGTACTAAAAATGTGTTTCATTCAGTGATAGATGTACAAGTGTATTAAAAATGTGTTTCATTCAGTGATTGGTGTCAAGTGCATTAAAAATGTGTCTCAGTGATTGGTCTACAGGTGCATTACAATGTGTTTCATTCAGTGATTGGTATACAAGTGCATTAAAATGTGTTTCATTCAGTGATTGGTGTCAAGTGCATTAAAATGTGTTTTATTCAGTTGTTGATGTAAAATTGTATTAAAATGTGTTTGATTCAGTGATTGGTGTACAAGTGTATTAAAATGTGTTTCATTCAGTGATTGGTGTCATGTGCATTAAAATGTGTTTTATTCAGTTATTGATGTACAATTGTATTAAAAAGTGTTTGATTCAGTGATTGGTGTACAAGTGCATCAAAATGTGTTTTATTCAGTAATTGGTATGCAAGTGTATTAAAATGTGTTTCATTCAGTGATTGGTGTACAAGTGTATTAAAATGTGTTTTATTCAGTTATTGATGTATAATTGTATTAAAATGTGTTTCATTCAGTGATTGGTGTACAAGTGTATTAAAATGTATTTCATTCAGTGATTAGTGTACAAGTGTATTAGTATGTGTTTCATTCAGTGATAGTTGTACAACTGTATTAAAATGTGTTTCATTCAGTGATAGGTGTACAAGTGCATTAAAAAGTGTTTCATTCATTGATTGGTATACAAGTGTATTACAATGTTTTTCATTCAGTGATAGGTGTACAAGTGTATTAGAATGTGTTTCATTCAGTGATAGGTGTACAAGTGTATTAGTATGTGTTTCATTCAGTGATTATGTACAAGTGCATTAAAATGTGTCTCAGTGATTGGTGTACAGGTGCATTACAATGTGTTTCATTCAGTGATTGGTTTACAAGTGTATTAAAATGTGTTTCATTCAGTGATTGGTGTACAAATGCATTGAAATATGTTAGGCGATGTGTTTGGTATACAAGTACATTAAAGATATAACATGTTTTTAACACACTTATGGGACATTTCTTTAGAAAACTATCACAAAAGGAGATACATTCAAATGTGAAGTTTTCTGAAGAAGCTTGTGATCACATTTAATAAGCTGTTTGTAGAGTTTTTTACAGTATTTTGGTTTTAATGGATGCTTTAGATTTTCAAAATGGTTGTTAATTTTCATCAGGTTTTCTTCGTTACATTTAGTGAAAATTGTAGACAAGACAAAACAGTATTTTCAAGTTATTGCTTTTACTCATAAATTGTTTCAAGGATTTTAATAAAAATTATTTGTAGGCAAAATGTTGTTGTTAGGAATAAGTTTTAATTGTTTTCTCATTTTGAGGGGAATTATATGGACAATTTTTAACTAAATAAATGGCTGATGAAGATGCATAATTAGGTTGTACTGTTTTTCTTTTGCTCATCAAGCTGAAATTTCATCAAAATTTGTTGAGAAGGATGTATTTGAGATGTCGCATTTGGTTAGGTGGAATCTTGTCATCACTTCTACTGAATAATGCCTGGAAGGATTTGATTGAATTCTTTTCTCTGCCTAATTGTATTAGCAAGTTCTCGAAAAAAAGGCAAAAATGGACATTTAAAAATGTTAATTTTAGAAAGAAGCCAGTTTTTGTTTCTTTTTTTAAAAAAGTCTGGAAGGGTTTTACTGAATGCTGATTGGCTAAATCAGTTATTTCCTTTGATTGGTGAATTTAGAGTCAGCATGATGCAATACGGCACCATCAGCAAAACAAACATTTTGCACCTCTATCCATTAAAATATTTGCTGATAAGAAAGTTCTGAAGAAATTGATGTAAGTTATGACCAAAGAAAACAATTTTCCTGTGAAGAAGAAACTTATGTTTTGTTTCATTTTAGCTCCCTTTTCTGTTTTTTTTTTTTTTGTAACCCTTCTCTATTTTGGCATCCCTCTATAAACAGCTCCCTGTGCAGGCACATAGCTTGTGCCAGCCCAGTGAGTGTGTGTGTAGGTGTGTGTGCACACGATAAATTGCAAGATAAAGCCTGTGGGCTATATGAGTGATTGGAATATATGTAAGGGATAAATTAAATTTGGCTGTCGTACTCTGGTCAAGGAATTCTTTAGTGAAGATCTTTTGTCAAAATTAGGAAACTGTTGATTTTATAGGACCAAATTTGGCATAAGCACAACATATTTATTATTTATTCTGGCAACAGCAATAGTATCATCAATTGTTAAGGTTTATTGAAGAGTTTTTTTTTGTATGGTCGTAAAAGTTTCAATCCCAGGGATGGATAGCTATCATACTTAGACTGTAACAAAGAAAAGAATTAAGAAGCCGATCATATCTTATTAATGACCCCTGCTCTCCATTTGACCCTCTGGCACTTTCAAGATTATTTGATGATCTTGGAAAAATTGGTGGTTAAAATTTTTTGTACATCATCTTGAGTCTTAAACCCTTAGATGAAAGGCTGCCATACTTGGAATATAGATATGAAATCTCTTCCCTCTTCATATCCATCACCCTTCATACCCATCACCCTTATTATCCATCACCCTTCATATCCATCACCCTTCATATCCATCACCCTTATTATCCATCACCCTTTATATCCATCACCCTTATTATCCATCACCCTTTATATCCATCACCCTTCATATCCATCACCCTTCATATCCATCACCCTTATTATCCATCACCCTTCATATCCATCACCCTTATTATCCATCACCCTTATTATCCATCACCCTTATTATCCATCACCATTATTATCATTCACCATTATTATCCATCACCATTATTATCCATCACCCTTTATATCCATCACCCTTATTATCCATCACCCTTCATATCTATCACCCTTATTATCCATTTGCCTCTCAAGCAAGATCATTTCATTTGAAAATCTTGCATAAATTATTTAAGTTTTCCTATATAATTATGGGTCCCAAATGCAGAAGTGTGGAAGGCTTTCATAATTAAAACTTTAAAAAATTTATTCTCTAAAAAATTCTGCCAAAATTTTTCTGTGCGTATTGTAAATGGGGACAGAATTTTTACACATTTTTGCAACCAACTGATATAATTTGACAGTTGTCAGCCTCACAAGGTTGTTTGACTTTTGTAGTAAATGCCTACAAATTGAAATTAAATAATGTTTGCTGCATAAACAGTAAACTATTACAAACTGGATTTCTTAACTGTTTATAGATGAGTTTTCTAAAATATTTTTAGGTCAGTGAAAACATAGTGTTTTCAAAGAGCTGATTGTCAAAATCAGTTATAATCGGATGAGAGCATCATCCTAAGAAGTCTTACCCAGACAATGATAATTTACATAAAGACGTAAAGATTGCAATGATGCATGGCACAAAATGCATGTTAACATGCACATTTCCTAATGGTTATGCCAGTATACATAAACTACCCCAGCAGTCCACACATATCCATTTACAGTCTTGTACCTAGACCAACAAGTTCTCTGCAGCATGCATGCATACTGTCCTACGCTGAATTTGTCACTCCACATCTGTTCTCCACCAAGGCCAGTAATGTCTGAAATTGATTATGGCAGTGAGAAACATGCTGGTTTTCTTGGATCATACCACATGTGCATGGATACTCTTTTAGAGTGGCCAAGTGGTCTAAAATGCTATCCATTACGGATCACTGCCATCTCACCTATGTCTGTGTGGGTTGGAGTCTCTGATTGAGCCAATGTGGGTATGTGAGAAAGCTTGCCAGTAGCTTCTCATGGGTTGGTGGTTTTTTCCAGTGTTTTCCCAGGTTCTTCCTCCACCATTTATACTGCCCGCCATGTATAGCCTATCATATGCTAAAAAATGGCATTAAACCCCACAACAGAAACTCTTTACATTTTAACTACCTCCTTCAGGGTAGGTACAAATTTAAATGATTCCTTTTTAAGATGTATATAAATCCATTCCTGAATAGTTTTTATTGTTTCTGTAAAATTCAATATCTTTATATTTACAGACAATAAAGATAATTATTATTGAACGTTATGAAATACATGTACTTTCAAATAACTGAGCATGCTGCAGTTTTGAGCTTAAAGATCTCCCAGTGAAATTCCCACTCCAAATTGTTAGCGTCCCCCTAATCGTTTAGCAAGTCTCTGTATCTTGATCATTACAGCTGGTGGGATGAGGCAGAAAGACATAAAAATGCCTCCTTTGACAGGCAACTAAGGTACAAGACTGTTGCTAGAAAATAAATATATTTTATTTGATAAGGTAAATTATTGTCCCTTAAAATAAGCTGAGAACTGCTGCCTCAAGGAATACCACAGGCAAATTTTATAGTTGTGTACATAATAATAAAAATGACAAGTTATTACATTTGTATATGTAAGTATGAAGTCTTTATGACAATACATTTGCACAATACACTGTTGCTTCTGTTTGGTTTTGTGCAGTAATGAGCAATACCTTTTCATCAAGTGAAGATATGGAGACAAGCTGGCGGTGTTTAATTGTACAATGGTATGGTGTGCATTATGCAAGTGATCAAAAGTTTCCATGTTTTACTCCCAAATATATAGGAACATTATATATAGCCAAGTATTATACTTGACACTACATTGCACTTGGTCTGTGGAATCAGGAACTTTTTTCTTTCATATCCATACACTTCCAATTTCAGCAGAATTTGTTGCAATAATATAAAATATATATTGCTGATAAGAATGCTTCATTAAAACTTAGACTTTCTGAACTAAATTGCAGATATGTTTTTACCCAGATATTTATAGCTTTCCATATATATAAGTAATATATATATATAAGTACATGCAGAGTAGGTCATATTTTTGGGGAACCTTATTGGTCTGAAGAAGTGTCATTTGCACAACTGATGTATTACTGTAAATGTTTTGTGTAAAACTAAAAGGTCACTGATTCCCATTTTTTGTCAGCTGAGAAACTGAAGTCACCCAGAATGATAACATTCTGTTGTCTACATAGTGTTTGTATATTTATATTTCTATCTTCAGAACCAATCTGCCAAAGGAGGTGATGGCATTCCCAGATTTTCCTTTCAAGAAAGGTCCCCCATCTTTTATCAGTCATGAGGAGGTGCTCCAGTACCTAGAGGATTATGCTATACACTACAAACTTTACCAATATATTAAGGTCAGAGGGCTTTCCCAACACACACACACACACACACACACACACACACACACACACACACACACACACACACACACACACACACACACACACACACACACACACACACACATGCACACACACATGCATGTACATAGACACAAATTATACCAGTTCTAACTTGAAATCATGCATGTATGTATGAAATCAGGCTATGTATTACATGTTTTCTACATGAACAGGTTGTTAATTAGGTTATGGTATTTACTGGGATTTTTTCATCTGTTATGGAAAAAGGTCATATTCCGAGCTCTCAACCTTTGTCTCACTAGTACCAGATCCCAAGCCTGGACAGTTGAGGTGCTACCCATAGATTGGAATGGCCTCGATGCATAACCTCATCTTCAACACCTGTGACTCAAAAACTGATACAAAAAACATGAGAAGCGAAGTGTTGACTCATTCTCGTTGTACAACTTGGAGAAATTGTGAATCAACAATCTCCTCATTCTTGCAGTGGAACTTTTACAAAAGATAAAGAATTTCCCTCATCTCTTCAAACAACCATGACACACCTATTGAATCAGTGCATCATACAGGCACAAAGACAGTTCTTACAACCAGTCATGGAGTGAATTGCTCAAGCAAGAAGTCTCTTCACTCTGAAAGTGTATGAAGGCAAATAGAAACTCTTTACACAGTTGTGGACATGAGAACACATTATACCAGTAGACGCATCTATAGCTAATATCCTGTCTGGCTCTTCAGTGAGATAAAGTTAGTACCAGGCACATTCGAAGGTTACCACTCTACAATTACTGACATGCTGGAAGAGAAGATATTCGACAAAGCAAAGACTTATCTGACTACTTTTCCAACTTTGATTATACTCAGTCAAAACCATTGGCCATGTGCCCAAATGGAATCTATCAAAGACACTAACCTGATTGAACAAACCACCATTTAAACCAATTTCAAAAGCATCTTTGGCTAACTTTTCATACAAGATCTTCTTCCTTATCACATTGATGAGTGCAGTTAGAATCATTGAAATGCATGGGACCTGAATTACATACAGGCCTAACATGACTTGCCACTTTCACTTAATGATGTTTCCCTTTTTCAACTCCAGGAACAGGCTTCCATCAGTAGGCAACTTGACCTTTGTACTGAAATCACTGTCTACACTGGACACTTCCACTCAAGGCCATCTACAGGATCCAGTACAAGCATTGAAGTGTTACATTAATAGGAAAGAGCAACTGCGTCGAGTAATGTCACACCTGCTTTTACTTCTCAGAGAGGGTCAGGATGATACAACTGCACATTCTCTCTCATCTTGAATTAAGTGAATTATTCACTCTGAATATCGAAAAATAACTCAGATGTTGTTTTCTTGTTGAAAAAAGTAAACATTTATTCTAAGCTAGAACTTTTATGCTATCACCTTGAGCAGTTTTATGTATATGCCATCCCTTATTTCAGATACCTTTTCATCTGTTTTGATTAACATACACAATTTTCATTCCCGTTGATCGGGAAGCTTTATTTATTACCTTTACCATCTTATCGTTTTACCTCCTACTCAGATTTTATTACGCTGGTTGATATAAAACCTTTTACCACTTTTAGATGATCCTATATCTAACCTTTTATATGGCACTATATAGTCTAACAGTACTGGTGTGCCATAAAATTACAATTAATCATATACATTTCGGCTCACAAGGTTAGAACAGTTGCCGCAAGCATAGCCTTTGACCGGAACTGTTCTCCAACTGACCTTATCCAGGCCATGGAATGGAAATCAGAGTCCACATTCTCTAATTTATGTTACAGAGATCTTTCATCACAAAGGACTCAACATGATCTTGTGGTGCCCATAGCTGTTCAGCAACAGGCCACCTGCCCAGGTCATTCGATAGCTTCATAAAATGTGGCTTCATGACTTCTCTGAACTTTTGGGAAGGAACCACTCCCTGACAGATTGAGTCTTCTCCAGTCAGGTTACCTAGAAGCTGTCTCACATACCATAGGGAGTTCTTATCTCTGGGATAAGGGCATGTTCTTCCTACCACCTCATATATCCTCCTAAGGTATTATTTTTGTGTAATGTTAAGAAGAAACTTTGTTCTAGTAAATCATGTTTTTTTGCAAATACTTACCCAATCATAATATATGTACACCCTCCAGTGACACTGCTGTACATCCATTACAGAGAACATGCCTTCTGCTCCAGTAGTAACTGAGTTATTCATGGGTTTTTCCGCCAATCCTTATATGAAGGGGAGTCATTCTGCCCAACCACCAGTTTTATTTGGGAGGGCTGGATTTGTGAGGTTGTAGTAGTTCTCTAAGGGTATTATGATTAGGCAAGTATTCATTAAAAAACAATATTATACTTAACAAAAATTAGTTTCTGCACTAGAATTGTTTCTATTGGCATACACAAGCATGAAATTGTGCATTGTTAACAACACTATAAATAACAAGGAAGAAACATGGAGATGAAGAGTGGATGTTATTCAGTCCAAAATTTACTTCATTGCTAATTATATGTAACTATTTAGAGCTAGCTAAAATTGTGTACAGAGTAATATTCACTTTTTCACTTTTTCAAATTTTAAAACCCTAGACGAGATATGTTTTAGATTGGTGCAATTCAGCATCAATTAAAATACACATGCCTCAAGAATTTGATGTGAAATTACCTAATTTGCCAATTTAGCTTTCGCATACAATGCCAGTTTTTTTTTATTAATGTGGATTTTCTGTGGACAAATAACAATGTTTCTTTTTTCTCTGGAAACGAAGCATCCTTTAATTTTTTTCATTGTTTAGGCCCTGACAGTTTTGAGAATATGTATATTATATCAAATAACCATATCTATGCCTTATTCCTTTCCCAGGAGGTAAAATAAAAAAGAGCTGAAAAAAAAGAGTTATCCAATATAGTAAAACAGAGGTGTATTCTAGTTGACTGATACTACACTTAACAATTTTGACTTGTTTCACTGTTAGGTAGTTCAATATAACCTATCTAGAAAGACCATCCTTCTGCATAAAAACCAGTTCCTCATTAATCACATGCAAACCGTCTTAACACCATAAAATCTATATCCTGCTCTTCCAAGGCATCCTGCATCCCACAAAAGTGATCTCCATGAAGATTATAAGGATTAGTCAAAACAATGCATGCTAAAATCTATTATTTAATTAAAAATTAAAAAGTGTTTTTCAAAATTCTTTCATTATATGTGAAAATTATAGATATACAAGGTTGTTCCTAATTGAACAAGAATCCACATCAAAATTATTTTTAAAAAAATTAAAAATACTGTATAGAATTCAGATCATCAAGCAGGTATTCTTGGGATATTCATAAATAAGTAATTTGCAATATTAAGTTTGGATCACACACACACACACACACACACACACACACACACACACACACACACATCAAAGGCAGAATTACAAAACAAACAACAAACACAAAGAAAACACTGAATATACAAAACTGTCTTTATGAATCTCCTTTATGAATAACTCTGTGATGATATCATGTAGATCTTTTGTTTTGCAAGTATTAACAATTTTTTTCAATCTTTTCCTGATTGATACATTTTAACTACCTCCTTCAGGGTAGGTACAAATTTAAATTTACACCTGCCAATCTTTATTCTTTTGTACCTTTGATTGAACTCTTTGATAGATTCAGGGATGAAGTTGTGTCACTTCCAACTTATCATACTTCGCAGAGAGAGCCTAAACATTAGTCCATGCTGTCTTCACTTCAACTAATATTTCTTTCCTCTGAATTTTTTTATAATGTGTGAATTTTAACTTTCAATTTGTCTAATCTTGCATCCACCGATTTTGTTAAACCTTCAAACGTCTTTCATATCCCATATCTTGTCCCACCTTGCTTCAGTAACATCATTGTTTACAAGCATCATGTGAAAACTGTTTATTGGGTTAGAAGTAAACCTCAAAAAGCTAAAACAAAACCCCATAAATTTAATTTTCACAGTAGAAACCTAAAAAGCCCACAAATAACTGAAGAAACCTCTAAAAAAATTAATATTGCTTTTTTTATTAGGCTATCTTTGTGGTAAAGAAATGCAAATTTTTTAGCTCTTGCAGGTATTTGTTGCTTAATTATTTATTAATCTTCACTTTATCTTTATTTTCATTTTATTTAGAAGCAAAATCAAAGCATACTTGATCAGCTTTTTTCATAAATGTTATGCTCACCATGGAGGTAATCTTGTAACTGATTAGTATCTTAGATGACAAAAAGTTTTAAAACCTTATAAAGAAACCTTTAAGAAAAACCTAACATTTTAAAACTGAATTTCAATTCTAAGCTTTTGTTTACAACCTAACCTTTTGGATTTTACAGCATTAGAACTGCTTTGATTTTGTACTGCCAAAATCACTGCTTGCTTTTGTTGTTGTAGTGTTTAACGCCATTTTTCAGCACAAGATAAGCTATATATGGCAGCCAGTATTAATGGTGGAGGAAGAACCAGGAAAAACCCAGAAAGAAACACCGACCCATGAGAAGCTATTGGCAAGATTCATGATTAAAAAATTTAGAATCTGAGGCTAGTTATTTTCAGGTGTCCAGGATAGAAATACTTTTACCAATGGCCTATTAACTTTATCAATGCACTATCGAATGACACACAGTGTTAGACACGGTGCTATAGAAATTCAACTTTTTTTTTATTATCTGAATCAGTCATTCCTGCCTTGTCTGACTCCCGATTAATTGGAAGTTCATGCTATCCAGTGGAAATCCGATTTTCGGATCAAAAGTTGGTTATGCCCCCCCTCTCTCTCTCTCTCTCTCTCTCTCTCTCTCTCTCTCTCTCTCTCTCTCTCTCTCTCTCTCTCTCTCTCTATATATATATATATATATATATATATATATATATATATAGATATATATATATATATATATATATATATATATATATATATGACTCATGACTTGACAGCCAAGCTATAAATATTGCTTCCTGTTATCATTTGAAAATCTGACCATTGTTTCAAAGTTCTATTGTATGAACAGGACTTATCACTTATAAGTTTGTATTTCAGTTTCAGACAATAGTCCAGACAATTCGTCCTTTGACGGGAGATAATTTTACTTCATGGGAGGTAACCTATTGCCCTGTTAAAGAGAGAAATCAGAGCTGCAGGGAATTGTTTGATGCTGTAATAATTTGTAATGGGTAATACCTTTTCTTTAAGTCACTCAGATTTACATTATGTTATGAGATGAAAATGTCAGCATTGTTCTTTACATCGAT